>JAWZTI010000207.1:10622-43011 GCA_039880955.1 Chlamydomonas urium | reverse complement strand
AGCCTCTTGTGTGAAGCCTCTTGTGTGAAGCCTCTTGTGTGAAGCCTCTTGTGTGAGGCCTCTCTGACCACATCTTGGTGTGCTGGTTGTATGCTGTGATCACAGACGTACATGAGACATCTTCCTCCACCGCAGCGGCAGCGGTAGCAGCAGCCGTTGCACAACCAGAATCCACTTCAGCGTCAATGTCAGCAGCTGCCGCCGGCACAGTCACAGCCTCCGCACCAGCATCAGCATCGGCATCAGCATGGGCACCAGGATTAGGATCTGGATCAGTTTCAGGGCCAGGCCCTGGGTCGCCAGCAGCAGCATCGCAGGCCGCGCCTGTGAAGAAGCCAGGGTCGTCCTGGGTTAAGTCCTCTGGTCCACGCAAGGCGGCAGGCCAAGCCGCACTGCAAGGTGCCATCGCTCAGGCAACGGGCAACGACGGCGTGGGGCCAGCGGCGGCAGCAACGGTGGCGGCGGCGGGAGCAGTACCTGCGACAGGCTCGTCCGCACATGCGGCTGCCACCACCTGTGGATCATCAGCGGGGGCAGCGACAGCGACGGGACTGGTGGTGGGGGGTGCAAGGGCGGATCCTGGGGTGGTGGAGGGGGATGCAGCGGAGGTACGGACGGTACCGGACGCGGTCGCCGCTTGGGGCCTCCGAGGGGTAACCGATGCGGGGCCGCCTGGGGAGCCTGGTATGGGTAAACCCTCTGCGTCCAGTGATGGGCCCTGGGGGGCACCAAGCGGTGGGGTTGGGCCCTGGGGCGAAAGCAATGATTATATTGCTTGGGAGGCGCCGCCCATGGGGGATGCACTGGAGGGGTCGCAGAGCGAAAGCCAGGTGCTGCAGGCGATCGTGCGGGCGATGGTGGAAGCGCCGGCGTCCGGCGCAAGCGCGGGAGGGGGGGCCGACGGCGACGCTGCTCCAGGGTCGATGGGGCGGTTTGTGGGCGGTCAGGCGCCGCAGCTGACGCCCTCGTTCGCGACCAGCTCGGTGCCGATCCTTGCAACCAATACGCTGCATGAGATCGACCAGGCGGCACAGGTGAGGCAGGAAAGGTTTGGTGAGCAGGGCGCAAGCAGTGGTCACAGGAGAGGCGTAAAGGGGTTCGAGGGCAGGGGGCACGTGCTGGGCGCAGACTGAGCTGACAGGCGAGGGGTATCCATGCATGCAGGCTGAAAGACAGTGCTGCTGCAAGTGAGCAGGCGCAGCACCTCCGCAGCATGCATTCCCCTTTGCTGATCTGCTGGTGCAAAGCTCTGCATTTCACAGTACCACTGCTTCCCCCGACGACTTGTCTGTGTTGTGTTGTGTGCACCCCTGTTGAGCCCGAACAAAGCGTCTGTATGATTGTGCCCTGATGCGCGACAGGCCATCATCACTACCATCATGGATGCTCAAGCCGCGGCGGCAGGTGGCGCAGCAGGAAGGGTGCGATTCGGACAGGGCCTGCCATCCCTTCAGATGGACCAGCCTGTTGTACTGGCAGGTGGGTGCTTGATGTGGCACGCACTTTGTGATTTTGGCGTAAGTGATTGTGATCAGGCAACAATGGCGCAAAGGTGGTGCAGCACGCTTGTGACATGCGAACAAAGCACATTCAAACAAGTCCTTCAGTCAACCTTCGGTCAGTCAACATCGACTGTTCAACACAACAGTACATGCCCCTTTGCCGCTGCATCTGCATAGAGCTACGGCGCCACAAGCGCGCGTTCCTGCAGCTGGCAACCAAGATTATGTTTGCACGCCTGCAAGATGCGGAGACGGCCCGGCGCATGTTCATTGACTACCTGCGGGACAATGTGTCAGGTGCCAGCGCGGCGCTGCTTGGGTGAACCCATGTCTCAGGGCGTTGGCAACAATCCAGATAGTCAAATGTCAGACACTTACTGCGCAAGGTGCTGGTTTGTTGCAGCCAATGTCTGTGGCCAAATTGGCCATTTTGCGGAGGGAGCTATCTGCTTGTTCAACACTCTGCTTCTGGCCCTTGCTCAACTTTTGCCCACTGCACAGCCGGTTGGAGGCTGTAAACTCTGCATCCCTACATGTCACAGCCTTACAGCGCGGCAGGCCCCATGCGCATGGCTTTGCCGTCGATGCACAGCCCCCTGCGCCGAGCTCTGCGCCCTAGGTGCTATTCTGGGCAGGAACTGCCGAGAGGCGGCAGCCACAGCGCTATCAGGGCACCTTGCTGAGCCCATCTGACGCCTTAGCAGGCCATCTGCTGCCCAGCGCTGCCCCATGGCAAGCGTGGCTGTGGAAGATTGAAAGTCTGGCTCAGCAGATGTAAAAGGCCCCACCTGCGGCATTGGCCAAGCAGGGGGGGGGAACGCCTGAAACCAAAGCCCATCGCAAGCCCTGCTGTGATAGCTCTGTTATATGAAAAACCTGCGCCCACAGCCCAGGAACACAGCGAGCCAAGAGCAAGAAATGAGTGCGCCAAGCATATGTGATGCACTGATACCAGGCATTGCCTAAACCACCAAGCATGGTGTGTCGAATGCGGCATTCTGTCAGAACGACGACTTCTTAGCTTTGCCTAGATGCGCCAATACAAAGCGGCCATGTCCAGCCATACAAAAAACACACAATCAAGTACAGCTGTTGCGTACGCCACACAACAACAGGGAAAAAATATACACGCCCCCTGCCATGCTGTTTGATGAGAGTTGAATGGCATGTGATCACCAACACCGCTGCAGCACCACGCACATGCCAGCACGACTGGCATTCCCTGCACACCAAGTGCTACCACTGCCGCCATCCACCTAGTGGAACAGCTAGTGGAACAGCTGCCACGCAGCAACAGGGATTTTCACACCGCCACGGTACCCCAGCTTCTCCCACCATGCCGCCGCCGCCACCTCTGCTACGGCGCCCCCATTCACGCCTAGGCACGGGATTCTTTCCATCTTTCTTTCCATGGTGCCCCCGTTTCTACTCCCCAGCCACCACCAGCTCCTGCCACGCACAACACAGCAAGCCCCCTGCTCATACCGCCATCTTCATCTCAATCTTCTTGGCAGGGTTGTAGCCAACGATCTCAAAGTCCTCCGCAACAAAGTCATCAATCTCCTTCTTGGCAGGGTTGATGCGCAGCGTCTGCATGGAACCAGAGGCAAGCCAGTACACAGTTGCTGTGAGCTCTTACAATCGACACATGCTGTTACGGCATACCGTGCATGTCTGACCGACATGCTTGATAAGTCTTCCCCGTTCCCTCAACCCCACTCCACCCATCCATCCAGCATGTTACCTGCAGATGCCTGGGTTTCTCTGTCCCAAACATCGCGCCCATGTTCTTACCGGGAAATGCCTGGGCGCATTCTTCAGCTGCTCCTTCAGAGGCTCCACGTGGTTGGCGTACACGTGGGTGTCACCCATGATGTGCACAAACTCACCAGGCTTCAGCCCGACAACCTACACGCAGCCGCAGCGGTGACACAGGGCTGGGGTCAGGTCTTCGGCACCGCTCCCACACCCCAAAGGGTCGGCGCTGGAAGCCAGCATGAGCGTGCGCTGCGTTTAGAAGCCTCATTGATTACCTGAGGTAATTCACCTCCTTCCCCTTTCATTCCAGTCAACAAATTCTCTCCCTCTGGCCCAATGCACCCCTGTGACCTGCGCCACCATGGGCGTAAGCGGCATGTAGGAGCCAACCCAGTCACTCCATCCCACTACGATACAACACTCGCCTGTGCCTCCCGGACCCCGCCGCCACCACCTCTGAAATACGCCACCATGAGTGTAAGCAGCGGTTAGGAGCCTACCCAGCCCCCTCAGCGCCCCCTCAAGCACACGCTCGCCCTTTGCCTCCACCCCCCTCCCACCTGCGCCATCATGAGCGTGAGCAGCATTAACGAGGCAAATCGTCTCCATTACCCCTGCAACCTCATTACACAACGGTCGCTCTTTGCCCCCCACCCGCTTTTACCTGCGCCACCATGAGCGTGAGCAGCGAGTAGGAGGCAATGTTGAAGGGCACGCCGAGGCCCACGTCGCAGGAGCGCTGGTACATGAGGCAGGACAGCTCGCCATTGGCCACATAGAACTGAGCAGGGCAGGGCACGGAGGGAGAGAGGCAGCGAGGTGGGCACAAGCAGAGAAATGCAGGGGACGACATCAGGCAGGACAGCTCACCATTGGCCACATAAAACTGGGCAGGGCGGGGCAGGACACGGAGGGAGAGAGGCGGAGAGGTGGGCACAAGAAAAGAAGGGGCAGTCAACAGGCCACTGCGCTCCACCTGACACCCACACCATGTGCTAAGGCCATCCCGGCCGACAAAATGGACCCTCGCGCCAACTGCTTTGAGGCCAGTCCTCTCCCCTTGAAATCTTGATCTTTCAGGGTTGTTTCCAAGCCCCAGGGTCCCTTGGCGGCTTGCCCCAGAGGGCCAGCCCCTGCCCCTCCCTCTGACGCACCTGGCAGAACATGTGGCAAGGCGGCAGCGCCATGAGCGGCAGCGCTGCGGGGTTCCATGCCGACATGATCATGCGACGGTCGTTGGGGTTGGTGCGCAGCAGCTGGATGATGCGTGCGAGCTGGTCCACACCCTGGCCTGGGGAAAGGGGGGCAGGAAATGGGTCAGATAAGCACTATGTGCATGCAGGCCACGCTAACTAGGGCCCGATGTGTGGGGAGGGAGAGCAGGAGATGCAAGGGTCTGGCAGGCATGAGATTTATCCATGCTGTCGCCTTTCCTGGCCCTTCACCAGCCCTTCTCAGTCCCCAGCCCCTGCCCTTCCTGCAACCCCTGCCCTTCCCCCAGCCCTTGCCCCACCGCCCTCGCACCAGCGTAGTCGGCGTGCATGTCCGTGTACTCCGCCCCAAAGTGCCTCCACTGGAAGCCGTACACGGGCCCCAGGTCCCCCTCCTCTCGGTGCGAGAGGCCGATGCTGTCCAGGTACTCTCGGCTGCTGTTGCCGTCCCAGATGTGCACGCCCTTGTCCTTGAGCAGCTGGGCGTTGGTGCTGCCCTTTACAAACCACAGCAGCTCCTCCAGCACGCCTGTGGCACATGCACACGAGGCCATGGACTGGTGAGGACAGCTCTTCTACAGCTGAAAGCCATAATTGCCATCGGGACTTGGTGGTGGGTGGCGCTGCGTTGAACAGCAGCAAGCTGAGATCGAATCCCAGATAGGACCCCGCCCCTGCTTGCTACATGACTGTGCAACAGCACAGGTAAGCAGCTGCTTCGAGGTTTGCAATAGAGTGCCTCACCTCGCCAGAACACGCGCTTGGTGGTCAGCAGCGGGAAGGTGTGGCGCAGGTCATAGCGCATCGTGGTGCCAAACAAGGAGTAGGTGCCGGTGCCGGTGCGGTCAGGGCGGAAGACGCCAGTTCGCATGACGCGGTCAACTAGGTCAAGGTACTGTGCAGGAGCATGCAGGGAGGCGGCAGTGGATGTGGGTGCGCGAGGGTCTGTGTGACGGCTGTTTAGGGTCGGCGGGCGATGCAAAGACGGTGCTGATGTTGGTGTGCTGGATGGTGAGAGGGTGAATCTGCTGGAGTGGATGCATGAAACCCCAGCTGTCGGCATCTGGCTAGGCGTCGTTCATGGCACGTCTTACCCTGCTATGCCCCCTCACCTGCTGCTCATCGTGCCGGCTTGCCATGGAAGGTGGCAGCGCCGGCGGCGTTGCATCCTGGCCCTTGGGTGGCAGTGCAGTGTAGCAGACAAAGGTGTACCGAGGCCCATCTTTTTCCTGCATGGGCTGGCTGGCAGACCAGACGCGGAAGCGCGAGTCGTCTATGGCTGGGAAGAAGGTGTCGCAGTCGTAGTCGGCATCGATGCGGGTGATGTGGACTGCCGTGCATGCTGGGCTTGCCACGGCCTCCGCGAACACCTGCGCCCCGCCAATGACGAAGACGGTCTCCACCTTGCCCTTGAGCGCGTCGCCCTGCAGCAGCTCCACCGCCTGCTCAAGGCTGCCAGCTGCAAGCACGCCAGGCGGCAATGCGGCCTTGGCCTTGGCATCCACCGCCTGGCCACCGCGGTTGCCAACGATGCCGCGGTTCTCTGCGTCATCTGCATGCTGCTGGTCAGGCCCAAAGGAGCGCGACAGCACAATGTTCAGCCTGCCCTTGAGAGGCCGGTGCTTGTCTGGAATGGACTCCCACGTCTTGCGACCCATGATGACCGCGTTCTGGCGTGCTGGGTCGCGCGTCTTGGAGGTCAGCTCTCGAAAGTAGGCCATGTCGCCTGGCAGGCTCCATGGCAAGGTGCCGGCCTTGCCAATGCCGCCACTGCGCTCTACAGCGACCACCAGCTGCAATCCAACGCCACTGCTGCTACAGGTCTCCATCCTAGATATGATCGTGCCCCTTGCTGAGGCGCGTTTTCGACAGCGCGCTGTGTTTGAAAACGCGGTGTGGGCACTCCACACCTGCAATTTCTTCATCAAGGTTTCCCTGCCTGCCACCAGAACTGTTTTATAGGGAAATCGGCCATGCCAGAGGCCGCGCGCAGACGTCGGCGGCGAGAGGTCGAGTTTGCTGCCGCCTCAGGGGTAAGGCTGGGGGTAGGCACCCCATGCAGTGGCGGCTGCCTCAAGCCAGGCACTAAAAGCAACCCTACATCACCCCTGTGCCTGCACAGAATGCTGCCCCGCGGCGGCCGCTGGATGCAGAGGAGGTGCTGGCACTGCAGCAGGGCATCGACCTGGGAGCCAACGCCCAGTTCGGGCTCGTCAAGCTGTCCAAGCTGCAGCTGAATACGCCCTGCATCACTCAGCCCCTACCTTTGCCCCAGGCCCCGGCCACCCCAGGCACTGCACAGGCAGAGCAGCCATGCAGCTCCGATGATCCCCAACAGGCACGGCCGCAGGGTTGGCCAGGCATGCACAGCATCACGCTCTTGGAGTATGCCGCCTGGAGGGGCAAGGATGCCATTGCCTGGGCTCTGGTGAGGGCAGGGGCGAATCCCGCCGCCCGCGAGGACTCCGCTGCTGACCCGGAGGCTGCGGCACGCTGCGCCGAGGCCGCCAAAGCCTGCCTGTCCAACATCCAAGCCATGCACGCAGTGTGGATGGTGCGGCAGGTGGTTGCGATGCGGGCGGCCGCAGCTGACGCCGCAGCAGCAGCGGCTGCAGCAGCAGCACCAGGGCCAGGGGCAGGATCGGGGTCTGCAGGGACCATAGCGGAGGCCTTCCAGCTGAGCCCTTGTGTGCTGTGCGGCGATGCGGTGGCGGCGCTGCCTGTGGTGTTCCGAACCTGCAGCCACGCCTGCTGTGAGGCCTGCGCGTGGGACCAGCTGGGCAGCGACGCCCGCAGCTCTGCAGGAGGGTGCGGCAGTGGTGATGCTGGCGGCAGTGGCCAAGGGCTGCTGTGCCCCTGCCAGCAAGGCGGCGGCGGGCAGTCGGATGACGAAGGGCAGCAGGCTGCACCTGACGAGGAGGCGCACAGGAGGAAGGAGGAGTCAAGGGCCAGGTGAGATGGCTGGGGCTGGCGACATGGAACTGCGCGGTGCAACAGCATCCCGTGCCTGATCAGGGGTAACTCACAAGTAACTGACAAACCAACTGACAGTTGCGCAGCTTGAATCATCAACGCCTGGGCGTGTGCCTTGCGGTTCACCTTGCTGCTCTCGGGGCCCACGACCTCTGCACACAGGTGGCAGCAGCTTCCAGACGAGTCGCCGCGCTCGCGTGAGCTGCGCAGCACCTCGCTGGCCAAGCCCAAGTTCGAGGCGCGCAGCGCAGCAGAGGTGGCCCGCCTGTTCCTTGGGGCGACGCGAGCGCAGCGGCAGGGCAACCTGTGGAAGGCCGCTGCAGCGGGCAACACCGAGCGAGTCAAAGCCCTAGTCGAGGCGGGCGTGGCGGTGGACGCGCCGAACGAGTACGGCCAGACGGCGCTGTACCTCGCGGCGATGCATGGTCATGTCCACGCGGTACGGCTGCTGTCGGGGTGGGCGGCGGCGGACACGGAGGTGCGTGCAGCAGGTGGCAGCTCCGCGCTCACGGCGGCGGCGGCCAATGGTCACGCCCGGGTGGTCAGGGCGCTGCTGCAGGCCGGGGCCGTGCATGGCAGGGCCGGGGCGGAGGGCAGGACAGCATGGCGCTACGCATGGGAGGGGGCGCATGAAGGCGTGCTGCAGGCGCTGAGGGATGCAGGGGTGACGGGGGATGGCGTTGCAGCGGCGAGGGGTGCAGGCGGGTGCTTGACAGCTGCCGCGGGCGGCGAGTGTGAGGGGTGCGAGCGCTGTGACGGCTGTACCACCTGCAAGCCTCCTGCCAGCTCTGCAGCGGCTGCGGGAGCAAGCTGCACATTAACTGAGGGCGCCAGCTGCACAGCGGCGGGGGTTGCCAATTGTACAGACACCAGCTGTGCCGTGGCTGGGGGCGTCAACGGTCAGGGGTGCAGCGCGCAAGCCGCTGAAACGCCCGCACCCGGCTCGTGTGCCCCTGTCGCTGCAAGGGGCGGCGCCTGCACCTGCACTCATCCCCACGTGGGGTGCCTGATCCCAGACGATGCACCGCACCCGGGGGCCGGCAGTTACACCATCGACGGCTGCCTCACTCCCGCGGAGATGCGCAGGCTCAGGGCGCTGTGGGGCAGCATGCCGCCGCTGCCGTCGGAGGGGGACGAGGCGCCGTTTGTGGCACCGGTGCGCCGCCGAAAGACGGAGAAGGACGGGGCGGGCGGCGTCGCAGCAGCCGCGTCGGTAGCGTTGGATGCAAAGCCAGGTACGACGGCAGATGATCCAGCTGCTGCGCAGCCGTTAGGGAATGGCGAGGCGGCAGCAGGGCGAGTGGATCAAGCGGCAGGCGCGGCAGGGGCAGAGGCGGGGACACGAGCCGCCGCAGGGCGTGCGGAGGCGGAGGCAGAGGCAGGCGCCAGGGGCAGGCAGGGCTACGTTTACGGCGGGGTTCAGCGCTTCCACTTTTACGATGCGGAGGGCTGGGTGCGCCGCCTGCTGGCACGTGCCGTGCGACGGGGCGTCGCCCACGGCATGGCCGCTCGCGTCGCCGGGCAGACGTTGCCGGGCATGCGGTTCCTGCGGTATGAGCGTGCTGGCGACGCCATGGCACCCCACGTGGACCTGTCCAAGCCGGTGCCCGCGACGGCCGCGGCGCTCACGGGGGGCCGCAAAGCCTCCAGCCACACGTTTATCCTGTACCTGGAGAGCTGCGGGGCGGGTGGCGAGACCGTACTGCTGCAGCGTGAGGGGCCAAGCATCGAGGCGAGCGGCGGGGTGCTGGCGGCGGTACAGCCCAGGGTCGGGAGGCTGCTGCTGTTTCCCCACAAGTGCCCTCATGCTGGGGCGCCTGTCGTGGCGGAGCAGCTGCCCAAGCTGCTGCTGCGTGGCGAGCTTTACTAGCCGGCGGCCGCTTCCACTGGTTGGCAACCTTGCCTGACATCTTACTATGCTTGTCTGACCTGATCAACGTTGGGATCAGCAGCAGCTGCGCAAGCTGCTACTGGCGGCGCACAAACAATGTACCTTGAACATTTTGACGACAGCCCTTTTTGCCAGCACAGTGGTGCATCTGCAGCCGCAATCCTCAAACGGCACCCGCCTGCCAACCCAACAAAACAATGGAGCCGGGGAGAGGAGTGCAGCCTTTTCTTTTCGTCTCCAATGCTTTTGGTGCAGGAATAAAGACGGTGAGCATGGATAAATGGAAGCACTGCTTGCATTTCAAGCGTGTCTCTTAGCTGCTGCTCAGTGGCGTGGTCAATGGTCATGGCCGACGGCCCTCCCCCTGTGGTTCCAGTTGACACCAAGCCTTAGACGTTGAATCGCATGGTTGGGACAACGGAACTTGTGAAGGATTGCAACAGCTTTTAGAAGCAATTGGGCTATTGTGCGCAGCATATTACGGTGGGTAATGATGCCGCGAACAAGTTGTACCAATGTGACCCCTGTCCAGCAGGAGGTGGAGCGTTGGGCGCTGCCAGCGACATGACTGTCAGCAGCCTCGTAGGTGTAGCCCCAACGCGCCGTCTTTGCACCATCAGCTCGAGGTGACAGTCTTCGTCAAGGCAGAACAGAAGGACAACAAAGTTTGCGGGGAGTTACGATGCTTGCTTGTGCGCGTGCAGGTGACCAGCGCGACCTTTGTGTGCCCATCTTCTGTCGCCAGCTGTGGCCTGCCAGAGCGGCACGAGCAACAGCCGCCCTGAGCAACACGCCAGAGTTGGAGCAGCAACAACACCGACACAACACATGAGGCCAGCCTGTGCTGAAAGCAGCATGCGGGCAGCCCAGGCACCTGCGCGCGTCGGCATGGAGGAGGAGGCGTCGACATGCAGCTTGGGCAGCATGCCTAGCATGCCATCATTGAAGCTTGCAAGTCCGTCGTCGCCCAGGACCCCCAGGGCGGACCAGGTGGCTGTCAAGACCGAAGCAGCTGCATGGGTGAAGGAGGACGGCGCCGATAGCAGCGACAGCAGCAGCTTCAGCCGCGTGACCAAGTTCTTCCGCAGCATGTTTGCCGGGAGCAACAAGATCAACGGTGCTAGCTGTGGCAGCGATGCAGTGCAAACGAAGCCCCCGGTGCCATCTGGCGACGCCCATATGGCTGCCCAGGTGGCCGGGGCGGAGCACTGTGCGAACGTGCGGCCGGCGAGCCGGCTCCGCAGCCCGAACGGAAGGGGCGAGCTTGGGGCCTCTACCTCGGCTGGCGCGCCGGTTGAGCCTGCGCCAAGCATGCATCCGGCGATGAGCGCACAGATCGCAAGCCCAGTGTCAGAGGCGATGGGCAACATGTCTGACAAGCACCTCGCCCGCTACATCAGCTCGCCGCTGTCCGCAACAGCCACAATACCTGCTGCAGCAGTGAACACGGCAGCAACCTCTTCCCCTCAAAGCACCGCTGCCCCAATCATAACCGCCCCAACAACACCCCGGGCTGCCATCCCGCCAGCCGCCTCGGGCATCCCGGGGTCTCCAGGCCCAGTCCCCAGCCCAGCAGCCCGCAAGCAGGCCACAGCAGGCAGCATCGCAAGCACACCCAGAAAGGGCGAGGACAACACCCAACCACGCCAGGCCGAATCGGACGTCAGCAAGCTGCTGTCGGTTGCCCCTGTGCTGCCTCCTGGCATGGCCCGCAGCGTGTGGTGCATGCGGGACTACGCGGTCATCAAGAAGCTGTACACCGGCTACGCATCCATGGTGTACAAAGCGTGCTGCAAGGCGTCGGGGGAAATTGTCTGCCTCAAGGTGGGTGCAGCGACGTGTGCTGCCCTTGCGACTGCTGCGACTGCCAGCCATGCCCCTGCAGGGCCAGGGTACCAGCACACTCCCGCAACAGAGTGGCCAGCCAGCTGGTCCTGCCCCCATCCTCCTGCTGTCTGAGTGGGTGGACAATCCTGTCAGTGAGATGGATGGTATGTCAGACTTGGTGCCGCCAGTCCAAACATTATTGACTTCACAACTTCTTATGACAATCCCCACGCTTGCAACCCCTTCCACCCCCGTCCCAGGTGTATAATATGGCCAATGTGTGTGAGCTGAACCGCTACCAGATCTACCGCGAGATCAAACTACACGGAAAGCTGCAGCATGAGAACATCATCACCCTGTATGGCGCCTTCAAGCAGGGGAACCACGTAAGGCCTGGGGCTTTGGGCAACAGGCTGTTGCCGCTGTCAGCCATGCCAGCCGCTGCAATCCATTCCCTTGTCCACGTCGCGCCCAAGGGCAGAGCTTTTGCTCCTTCGCTCACCAATGGACGTGATCGACTGCCGCAGGTGGTGATGGTTCAGGAATACGCGGAGACAGGCGACCTGTTCCACCTCCTTCACAAGTAAGTGGTGGCGCAACGGCTCCCCCAACCCATACCGCAGCCCCGCAAGGCGTTATTAAGCTGCTCCTTCCACCCCTGGCCAGCTGTCAATGAGCGGTCCTGCAGCAGTGCATTGCATTCTCGAAACAAGCATACCCAGTTGCAAGAGGGCGCCATGACGAACACCCCTGGCCCTGAACCCTTGGCTGCTTATCCGAAAACCCTTGGCTGATACGCTTCGCGAGCAGGTTTGGCGGCAAGCTGTTGGAGAAGGTGGCTGTGGAGATGGTGCTGTACCCTCTCCTGCTGGTTCTGAACTACCTTCACCAGCACTGCATGTGAGTGTCACGTGTTCGCGCAGTCAAGTCACGCTTGGACGGTGCTGGTACAGTGTAGTTTTTTCTCTTGCAGGCTGCGATCAGGCAAATGCTGAACCTTGTGCAGCATGCGACCTACGCACTGCCACAGCCTGAAACCATACCTGTCGGCTTGCAATCACCCACAACCGCCCTCACCTGTGCTTGTCCTGGCACCTTTTCCTGCAGCATGCATCGTGACATCAAGCCTGAGAACGTGTTGTTCACCAAGTCCATGCAGCTCAAGCTGGCCGACTTTGGCCTTGCGCTTGACATGAGGGAGGAGCGTGCAGTCACACGAGCAGGTGAAGCGGACAGGGGGGGAGGCAGTGCACAGTATGTATCAGGAGGACACAGGCAGAACCAGGGTGGTGGTGGCAATCACCACTCCACACACACGCCACCACTCCTGCTGCACCTGCTGCAGCTCTTTTTGTGTGTCGTTTTGCTAAAATCTCCTGCTGCCTTGCGTAAGGCATCAGTATACCTCAACGCGCCAGTAATTACTAGTTTATGAACGGGCGCCCACAGACTTATCACCCCTCCCTGCCACTTCTCCATCCCTGCACGCCCTCAGGCACACTTGAGTACATGGCCCCTGAGGTGCTGGCCTGCCCTTTCAAGACCAGGCCTGACGAGAACAAGGGCAACAGAAACCTGTACTATGAGCTCAGTGTCGACACCTGGGCTGTGGGCGTCCTGGCCTACGAGGTAAGTGGGACACGCAGGCCATTGGTGCCTGCGTCAAGGTGTGTGTCACACTCTGGTTTTGGTTATGTGCCAGGCCTGCCCTAGATGCTCAAGAAGAGCCAAGGATGTCAGGCACATGAAGCGTGGGGCTGCCACACTAGGGCTCTTAGCGTTGAGCTGTCCGTGTCTTCTCCCTGGTGCCCTCCATCCCTCGCAGCTGCTGCTGGGCTTCCCGCCCTTCAACCACAAACAGCGCGCTCTGATTGAGGACAAGATCCGGGATGAAGTGCCTCGCTTTCCTCGCGGCATGTCCGACAACGCCCGCGAATTCATCCTCGCTGCCCTCAACAAGGACCCGATGCAACGGCCGACCATTCGGGAGCTGCTGGTGCACCCTTGGATCAGGGTGCACAGGCGCAATGGCTCGATGCGTATGCTGTTGCCCCAATCGCCAAAGCAGCTGGCGTTTGAGGAGGTGAGAAGCATGACCGCAGATCAGGCATGTAGCTGGGCTCGCACTGTGTGCCATAGTTCAATCACAACTGGCTGTGGGCCTCTGCATACACGCGTTGCTACGTATGTTGCAGTTGCCAGTTACCCCTAACGCTTGATGCCTGCCACTGTTGCCATGTGCTCTTCCCACGTGCGTTCACAGGTTGATGCTGACCGCATGCAGCTGCCTTCTGGCTTGCTCAGCAACGGCTCCTCAAAGGACTTGGACCTGCGTACTGCGGACGGCGACCTGCTCACGCCAACCCATGCAAAGCAGGCGTTCAAGTCCTTCACCGCTGGCACCAACCGGCCTAGGGCGCTGCAGGCGCACCAGCAACAGCTCAACCAAGAGCCACACGCTGGTATATGGGGCAACCTCAGTAACCCCAGCCCGTGCCCCAAGCACGTTCCTCAGACGATGCCTCCATCCCTGAAACCCCTGCAGCAGCCCCCCTTGCTCAGCCAGGGGCAGCAGCCTGCCCTGTTGCCCCTGCCTGGCTTCACCGCTGCACCCCACATGACTGGGACACTCAAGGCGGCCCGCAACATTGCCTCAGGGCTGGCTGACCTCAAGGCAGGCCTGAGCTTTACCACGGCGCAAAACCCCAAGCTGCAGGCCCTACGCAAGATGGCGGCGCGGTGAAGTCACACTTTTTTGCTGCTTTTTAGCCTGTGGCTGCGCCAGCTGCGCTAACTGCACAGGCCCTTCAGCTGCGTGAGCTGCATATGATGGGGAGCAGCACACTCGTGCAGGGGAGACAGGGGGATAGATCAATCCCGTACCCTGACCACATTGGCATGAGTACCTAGGTTGGCCTTACCTAAGGGAGCAGCTGCGCATTGCCACGCCCTCATGCAATTGCGTTTGAGGGGCGCTCAAATCCGTGGTATGTGCACAGCCTCTAGGACCTTGAGGCTCATCTCGGTGCATCACACCAGGTCCTGAGCATGTCTCATTGCGCAAACAACAGAATGGAATGGCTGTCCACCGAGACCTCTGAGGGAATAGCTAATGAGAAGCAGCTACGAGACTCGTGCCTGTTGTCAGATTTCTGACAGTGATGGGGAATGAGAATGGGGATGACGATAAGGACAGGGCTGCCTGAAGGATAAAGTTTAGCCCAGTGGTGCGCTAGAGAGGGGGCTATACCCCTAAGGATTGTGCACCACAGCTGCCGCCCCAGCGGCGACATCGATGGCATCGGTTGTTTGGGACCAGCTTACAGGACGATCACTACATATTGCACGCTACGCCACTGTGCAGTGTAGCATCAATAATGGGCTCTTGCTTGAGCCGTTGCTAGGACTGGCGACAATTGAGCCCGCGCGCCTGGCTGAACCAGCTGGACACCTTCCCGGGCGTGAAGCTGGTATCTCGTTGTTCAATTTATATCCGAGGCGCAATCTGCATGTAGGCCTGCCCCAGGCCCTGATGTATCATCTTGACCATGCGTTATATCTGGCTGTGTCTCCCTGCGCCAGCGTTTTTTTTTGCTTGAGGCGTAGAGGGCTCTGTTGAGTCCCGTCCAGCGTGATATGCACTGCTGAGCGGCTTGCCCGACACCTGCACCTTGCTGCCCTGAGGCAAGTGCTTGACTATGCCTTCACGCGCGCCTGGTGCGTTGCTTTCCTTAGCAGCAACAATACGGCTCTGCTCAAATGTCTTATGTTTGTCCCAAGGCCAGGCACACTGGGCCGCACCCTTGAGTAACAGATGTGCCATTGTCAGTCACGTCTGACTTGCTGCTGGGATTATAGGCATGCCATGAATTCGTCCTTGCAGCAGCTGCTCTGATGTTGTGCTTTATTCTCGCCCTTGATCATATCGGTTGGTAAGATACTTGTGCAACAACAGTTGATGGATCCAAGGCGGCATTGCAGCGCAGGATGTTCATGAAAACGCATGCTCAACAACTTCGGCGATATGAATGACTTGCATTGCCTGTGAACGTCTGGTGTCATCCACACCAACACCATCAACTCAGTGCAACCCAGAGAACTGCGGTCCCCGCAACATCTGGGCCCAGCATGAAAACTCCCTCCCCGCATTTGGGGGGTCCTCCTGATGGCTATGCGCTGAGACCCGCCTGCCAGGATTCCTCCTTCCGTGAGCACAGTCAGCTGAGGACATCGCCACCAAGTGCCGCAGTTCGTCAACTCCCTGCCCTGACAAGACAAAGCAGGGCGCTAAAAACCGGCCGCAAGAGGAGAAAGCGTGCTTGAACATGGCCTGAACAGGAAGGTCAGGCTCGTCCTTCGCCTCATGACAAAGGAGCCGGCTTGTCCTTGGCCTCAGCGGGCTTCCCAGCCAGGGATTCTTGAAGAATCTGCAACAACACGGCAGCCAGGCACATGACGAAAGTGTCAGCACCAGCAACATCCACGCAGCGTAAATTCACTTCACATACCACTGTTGGAAGCATGATGATTCAATGCCTCAGCCCACAGCTATGCCCTTGCAACAGAGTGGTGCGAACCGAGGCCCAACTCTTGCCCTGCCCCAAGCAACCATAGGAGGAACACGCTCGCTAGTCCGGCTCATGACGCTGCAGAGCTTGTTGCACACACAGCACACGCTTCCAGCCCAGATGCACGCAAGCGGCCTTTTCATTCTCCTGCCCGATCGGCCGACCCCTCAGCTCCCTGGCACCGCACTTGCCGTCACCTGCACTTTGCTTTGCCTACCCGCCGCCCTCTCCACACCCCGTCCCTCGCCCCTTCCCCTGCCACATTTGCCCCCTCCACCCGCCTTCCCTTGTCCCCACCCCCGCCCTGACCTTGGTGTCCTGTTGCGCCCTCTGCTGGATCCTGGCCCCCATCTCCTGCAGCGTCTTGGTGTCTTCCGCAGCCTTCTTGCGCAGCTCATCGCCCGCCTTCTGCACCATGCCGGCGCCTAGGTTCCACATTGCGCCCATCAAGTCGGTAACCTGATCACAGCCAGCAATGAGCAGGGCCGAGGCAGGGTGGCAGGAAGGGGGCAGCAGTGTGCAGAATGGAACAGCCACATCCGCCAGCACATGTGCATGAAGTGATCAGGGCAGGCATGATGGCGCAGTTTGAAAGCATTCACAGTAATCTGCCGCACCTGCTTGACGTTCGGTGGGCCGCCGGGCTGCGCAGCGGCAGCGCTCGGCGCTGCTTCGGACCGTGCGGCGTCCGCCGCTGCCGCCTTTTTTGGCGCCTCGGGCTTTGCCCCTGCAGAGTCTGCTGACGTCGCCGCTGCTGCCGCTGGCGGCGGCGGCGCTGAGGGCACCGAAGGGTAGGGTGTCAGGCCCGGGCCTGGCGCAGGGGTGGGCTGCTTCCCCTCTGCCAGGGCTGACAAGACACGTTTGAACTCATCTATCACCGCAGTGTCAGTGCCTGCGAGAATCAAGTCATGGTTCGCCAGGTCAGAAAGCAGCGGGTTCCTGCGTTTCTGACCAGCTGCCGTAGCTCGCCACGCACAGGGCGACACCCAGGGTCCAAGCAACGCGCTTCCAGCCTGGCGTTTCAAGCCATACACTTCAAGCCTCGACCCGCAAGGCTCACTCTTTGGGAATGTGATGTAGTACTGGGTGAGATAATCTTCTGTGGCAAAGCTGACAGTGCGGGTGTCAATGACCTTGAAGGCCGCTTGGGTGGTGGTGGTCACGAGCGGAAAAGTCAGCACGTTGCCGACCTGCGTGGGATGTGGACGTCACAAGGGAGCAGCACTTGGAGTAGGATGGGAGGTGGCACAAGGCTGTGCATCAGCTCAGCAACCAGGCCCTGACTAATGCGATTGCGCCGTTGAGGCCATTTATGCAATGGCATGGTGTGGTGTATAAGGAGACAGCAATGTAGATGCGCTTGGCCACAGACTTACGCTGATGCTAGCAGCCAGGGGGCCGGCGGCTGAGTCCTTGGTGCCGGACACAGCTGCCTGCAGGAGCGTCGTGTGCTCCCTGCCTGCAGGTGCCACCACCAGGTTGCCTGAGCCCAGGACGCTGTTCATTTCGCCCGACACCTGACAGGATGGCATGAGCAGTGAGTGCGACAGAAGTCTGCAATGCAGCCGTGAACTTGCCGCTGGTCTGGGCGGGCCAGGATCTGTCCAGGGTTGTGCATCCTCCATTCTCTGCCCGCAGGAAAGCTAGACCCTGTCAACCCACTGGAACGCTGATCGTACGTAGCCGTCTTGGCTGGCTTTGGCTCCCCTGATGCTGCTGGCGCGGCAGAACGGGCTGATGCGGTGATGCGCCCGTTGAGCCCGCGCATCAGCCCTCTTACCTCGCGCAGCTCCACATCGCCTTCAGACTGAAAGTACGACATCCTCGTAAGCTTGCGGGCAGGCGCAACGCGGTGTTGAGGAGGCGCAGGCGAGTTCAAGTGCACTCTGAGGGTGTGGACATGTGTGTGAATCATCGGCTTCCAGCACCTGCGCCAACACACATGCTCGCAGCAAACATGGCCTCGCTCTGCCAATACACCGCTGACTACTTCATCAACCCCAAAGTGATTGAGTTCTGGCACACACGCGGCAAGCAGTGGGGACCCCTGTTGGCAGGTGTGTGCACTGCATCACAGGTCTCGCTGGCATCACTTCTGGCGGCTTGTTGCAGTTGAGATTTCGTCAGGTGCCATGCAGCTTGCATGCAACCCATGCGACCCATTTACCATCCACCACAGGTGCACTGTTTGGAGCAGCATGGTGGTTCTGGGCAGACGCGGTGGCGCTCTCACCCTCGAAAATCCCAGCTGCACACTACTTGCCGGGTATCATCGCGACCCTAGCCCTCATCATGATCAACTTCATTCGCAAGGATGAGCTGACAGACATCGATCCCTTCGACGACGCTAGCTACTGCAGGTCAGTCAGTGGTGGATGATGACAGCACTCATGACCAGTCACAGTCTGAAGCTCGCCTTTCTGGTAGCAGCAAGCCTGGGCACCAGGAAGCGCTTGCAGCAAATTCTTGTTCAGGTTGCTGCTGTTGTGCAGCCAGTTGTGCGGCCAAGCTTCAAGGCAGCTCAGCGCCCTGTTGCTGCCTGCATCTCCTGCTGCTACTTACCCCTGCACGCCCTGTGCGCTGTTCAGGGCTCGTATTTGGCTCTTCATCTCGTACCTCGTCAGCTTCTCGTCCATCATTGCAGCGGTGTGGATCATGATCCAAGACTACTGTGAGTTGCGCTCGCTGGGGTTTGTTGTGGAACGCAATTCAATCTATCTCATGCATGGTTACCTGCAGCTAGTCTGCCCATTGATCGCCTTCAAGCGTGTCAATGCTGCACCGTGCTCTTGCTCGTGCAGCTACAAGACCTGACTTGAGCCCTGCAGAAAAGTGGCCGGGAGCGGTGAGTTACGGAACTGAAGCACGTTCATAGCAATGCTGGCATGCGCACTCCAACTTGTTGCTTTTTGGTCCAGGTCCTTGAATCCATGCTTTCTGATGCCTTGAACCATTCCACACGCCGATACATGCATGCAGGCCGCCATCTTCCAGGTCTCGTTTATCCTGGGCAGCGGCCTGCTGTTCTTCGTTTCGCGCACACCAGGGGGCGGCAGCACATACGATGGGTATGGCGCCTTCTGAGCAGCTCCCTGACAGGAACATCTGATTGGGGTGATGCCCCTTTGTACCAGCAGGATGTACTGTGCGGGCACATACTGTACAACACACTTGAATGACATGCCAACAACCACCCTTATGCTGCTTCTGAAATAATGAACAGCAGGAACCCTGCAAAATTCAGGAGGTCACTGTAATCTTGGAAAGTATGCGCGCCTCAGGCTTGCTACCTCATGTGAACGTGCTGAAAGACAGGCGGATCGCCTCAGCGGCCGCTTCAACAGCAGCACGGTCCCGGCCCTGCAACTGCAGCCTGACCTTGTAACCCTGGGGGTTCTCTTGCGTGTTGGGATACGAGCCAATGTTGACCTGCGGTGCCAAATCACAGAAGGGTACACAACTGTTCAATCTTCCTCTGCGCAATGGTGAGATCGGGCAACGCTTGCCAGCCACCTCTGCTGCTTCACGAAGAGGAGAACTCAGCTAGGTTACGATGTGGGATGCCAAGGCCACGCCCGACCTGGCCACCTGCAGATGCCACCTTGTGCTTTGCTTCCATTGCTCCTAGAGCCCGCACTCATAAGCAGACACAGCGTACACACCTTGGGGTGAGCCGCAGCAACCTTCGCGAGTGGATCTGCAATGTCTCCCTCGCCCAAGTCAGTAAACAGCGTGGCAGATTGGTGTGCGATCCCTGTGAAGCGCTCCTGCAGACATTGGGCCGCAGGAAGAGCAGGCACAGGTCTGAGGGAGGTGCACACTTCAGGTTGCTCCAGGGTGGCCATGGGATGGCGACGCCCATGGTCATGGCAGCTGCCACAAAGAGGCCAGTTGGGCGCACACACATACTCACCACCTCCTGAGCAGGCGCAAACCACAGCGCGGTGGTCTGCTGTGATTCTTCTGAGCACCTTGACCATCGTCAGCCATTCCCGTTACATCCTTTCATGGCCCCCTTAGTCTGGACACCCTGAGCAGAGCCCTTACCTGGTGCGCTGACACCATCTGCTGGAACAGGCGAGGGATCCTGGTGAGAAAACAGGCCAAGGGGACATAGCAAGACGCAGCTCAGCTCAGGCTCTTGGCCTTGGAAGCTTCCCCAACTGGGCTGGCAGAGCATAGTGTGTGGCAACAAGCCAATGGCAGCAACCGTCAAGGTCCTGTTCTCACTGGCACCAGGGGCTACCCAATCAGCGCAACGCAGCAGTTCCAGTCCTGAGGACCATCCTTCTGAAACCCATGCCCCAAAGGGCAAAGCCCATTAATTCCAGTAAGAGTGCTGCACCTTACCCAGGCAGGATGTAAACGCCCTGCAGCTGCACCAGCGGCACCCACAGCCCAGGTGTGAACAACACCTCAGCAGGTGTGGGAAGAGTGGCCATGCGGAGCCGCGCCTCATTCAGCTCCATGCCCCGCCTCGTGTAGTGCTCCTTCATGAGCTTCACTGTTGGCTCGTGCAGCTGAAGCGACACACCTGTATCACAAGGTTGCAGGCGCTGCTGCCACTTTATCGCATGGCAGGCAAGGCCACAATCGTAACCTCTATATGCCAGACTGGGTACACATTCAGAAAAACGATGCAGCAAGTGGCAACCTCACCCAATACAGATGCAAGAGCCTCATAGGTGATGTCATCGTGGGTCGGGCCGATGCCGCCGCTGCTGAACACAAAACCGTCAGGTCCCACCCGACGCTTCAGGTCAAGCACTGTGTCCTGGATGTCTTGAAGTTCATCCCGCAGGAACACCACCCTCTCCAGGTCCACCCCTCGACTGCCGTATCAAGGCATGCAACAGCAGCTGTGAACATGCAGCTGCCAGCCGTTTGCTGCAACATGCTGGCAGTAATGTTGGGCACCCTATCTGCCGGTTCCATGCTACAATTGGCCCATGCTGCAATAAGGCACGTGTGCAGCTGGCTAGGTGCGTTGACGCACCTGTACAGGAGCTTGGCGAGCCACGACGTGTTTGCATCCGAGACCGTGCCACTGAGCAGTTCATCACCAATGACCATAAGAGCTGCCTTTGGGGCTGATTGAGGGACCGGTTCATCATTTCCTGCTGTTGCCGCCCCTGCTGTGCTGCTGGCCTGCAGATGCTGTGGCTGCCAGAGCCGGAGCCCCTGCCACACCCTTTGCTGCCATAGCGCCTGCTTGCCAATGTGCCGAAGCATTCAACCTAGACGGAAGACGCGCGCGTAGATGGTCAGCCAGCGTAGCAAGCGAGGCGTTCACATCTGGCGTGTGTGGACAGTTTGTTGCTTGGTCGTTGCAGATCAGGTTGCCTACCCAGGGCAGCAAGCAGGCCAATCACAACGTTTTACAGCTTCCGACGATGAAGGGGAAACACCAAATGCACCCAACAAGATGTGGGCGTGAAGAGAGTGAATTGTCAGACAAAATGCCTCCTAGTCACCCCGCACAAAGCTGGTGGTTCAGTCTGCAGGAATGATGGTGTGCATACTAGCTTTCAAACGAGTGTTGTCCGACCACACAAAACAAAACTGTTCCTGGCCCGCACCGCAAGCACAGGTATCGCTGCAGCCATAGCCAGCAGCAATGCATACATCGAAACGTTGGCATCACCCCTTGGGGCCTCCATTGCAGGTGCTGTTTCAGCACTAGCAGCTCAAGTCTTCATAAAAACCTTGTCGCGAACAACGTCCCTGTCGGCCGTCTGCCGAGATGGTTCAGAAGCCCGCTTCACCGAGGCCCCCCCGCCTCTGTAATCACCATGCCCAGCGCATGCCTGGCGCCCTGACGATGGTGTTACTGTAAGATGGCTTATGAGGTGCCAACAATGTAGATGATGATCGCCGTGCCCGCCACCGCCACAGCGCCAAAAGCCAGCACTGCTGTCGCTGCAACGGCGGGGTTCAAAGGAGTTGCAGGGGCATCCTGGTAGACACTCGCCTGCTCCTTGCTGGGGTCCATGCCCTCAAAGTACACGTTGGGCTGCGAGGATCACAAAGAGGCACATCAGAAACAAACATCAGGACAGGTTCTTCTGCGTTGCGCAGGATTTGTGCGGCTGGTTGACGGCCGCGCTGCACCGCTGCATAGGCATGTTGAACATCTGTACATGCGCGCCATTCTCACCTGCACTGTAAAGACGTTGTTGTTCTCCAGAGAGGTGCCTGCGCCACCCCTGTCGGAGCGGGTAGCAACCTTGGTGGAGCTGCTCACATCAACGCAGATTGCCTGCTGAGTCAGCTTGACGGGGTACACCTGCAGGTGACCATGCAAAGCGCAGCAAATCAGCCAGCAGTCCAACCTTGAGCATCGAGACACATTGATGCTTATTCTTAGGTTGTGCAAGCTGTGCAATCTGTGGCATGGGACATGCATGCACGCCCTTCTCTCTGCAATGTGCTGCGCACCTCCATGTTCCTGCAGGTGTCCTTGGGCGTCAGGGCGCGCAGCACAGGGTTGTTGGGGTACCAGGACTGAATGGAACCATCCTTGATGGAGAACAGGCTGCCAGTCGCTGGGCACTCGATGCAGTAGTCCTGCGCACAGACAAGGGTTGTGTAACATGGTAGCAGGTAAAAAGTCAGCTCAGAAGGTTCCGAAGGCCATGCAAGGTGCGCATGCAAGAACAGTGTTCTTCTATAGAGAAGTAAGCAGATGCTTCTAATGCATGCGCCTTGCCTGAGTGAACTTAGCAGCGATGAATCCCTCGGAGTAGGCGCCCTCAGCGGGAGAGCGGCCCTCAATTGCGCAGATCTGGTTCCTGTACCAGAACAGCAGCACCTGGCGACCATCCACCTCAACCTCCTTGCGAACACCTGCATGTTAACATGGTAGGGGGATTACTTGGTGGGCGAGCTGATGCGAGCAAGGCGATGCCTGCAGTGCTGCGGGCCGTCCGGTGCTGCAGGAGCACGACACCCCGACGCGTCCCCGCGCGTTTGCTCACCCTTGGGCAGCTCCTCAGGCAGGCACACAGGCACCCACACGTCCTCCTGCACGCTGCCGCCCAGGCTGGTCACCTCCTTCACCTCTACTGCGGGCAGTACGGACAGACCGGGGAGTCGCGTTGAGGCATCGGCCATGTTGCTGTGGCTGTGCATGCGGACCCAAGCAACTTATCGGGCCTACCTTGCTCGCTGGCAGCACGCGCAACGCACAGGCTGCGCTTGACAGCCGCTGCAGGCACGGTGCGCAGCGCAGCGCAGGCACGAGACACACGGCGCGGCAGCACTGGGCAGCCGGGTGCCGCAGGCCGAGAGCAGGAGGCCGTCTGGCGAGCCTGGAGGGCGGACATGGTGTGTTGTGGTATGTGGAAATGGACAGGGCAGTGGACAACCGTGTCAGACCTTGAAGCTTTGCCCAGCCACACGCTGGGTGTGGTGGTGTGGGACTTGCCCAAATTTTTGAGAAATGCCATGCAGGCTATGTTTTGCGCCTAGACAAGCCAGGATAGAGCCTCATAAGCGATCAGGGCTCAGTGAACGTCATGCACAGAAGCCCGCAAGTTAAACTTGGCACGCGGCAGGTGTGACGTGTTTGACCATCTGACCACCATGAAAGCAGCCTGGACTGCCGTGTCAAGTGAAGCCGCTGCAGTCGAGCACCGAGCACTGGCAATTCCTCCCATATCAGTGTGGACAGGCACATTGATACTGCGGGTGCAGCGGCATGCAGCTAGGCGGCGGCGCTGAGCGCTGCTAGCAGGGCCATACACCGCGCGCGTGTGTCTGGAAACAGCCCATCATGCAACAGGGCGTGTTCCGACCCCCGACCTCATCGCTGCTGGCTTCTCTGCGAGAGGAGGATGATAACGAGCTGGATGATGATGCCGCGTCGTTTGTGTCGGGCTTCTCCCAGGCCTTCTCGCAGGCCCAGGAGCCGGCCATGCGCTTCAACCCCCTCTCAGCGCAGGGCCCGCTGGCTATTGCACGTCAGCTAGGCGCTGTGCAGCTGGCGGGAGACGATGAGGACACGCTGAGCCAAAGCGGTCTGCACACCGGGTAAGGCGCAGCATGCACAAGGACAGCCCTACCTGCACGAAACTTCCTTGGGTTTGACTGACCGACTCACCCTTCCCTCTCATGCAGAGGCGGCCCTTCTCCACCTCAATCTGTGCGCTCCATCCGTTCCATCCGCTCTATGCGCTCTGCGCATGGTGCATCGGATGAGCTGTTTCTGGAGAAAACACATCGGATTGCAACTGATCGTGCTCTGTCCAAGGTACGCATATCAGCGTGCATTCTTGAAAACAGACTTGAATGATCAGCCACCACATGGCAGCTTGTCAATCTTACTGGCTGATCATCATGTGCACAGACCAAGGCGAAGCTGGAAACCTGCCTGGAGGAGCTGACACAGGTGAGCATTGCAGATAGATTGTTGTGTCCTTGTAACGCACCAGTACTACTCGCAGCTCAGTGGCACTCATACATGTTTGTGTTCCTGTTTGTACAACAGACCAAGGACACTGCCAAGCGCCAGGCACAAGAGATACAGCAGCTCAAATCAACCTTGGAGGCGCTGCAAGCGGAAGCCAAGGACATGGTTGAGCAGCTGCAGGCCAGCACCAAGCGGAGTGATGAGTTGCGGGTGGCCAGGGATGCTGCGCAAGCCGCCTTCTCTGACCTCTATGTGAGCTCAACGGCTGACGCAGAAAGGGCCAGGGAGCAGCTGGAGGTAGCGCATGGGGAGGCAGCAGGCCTGCGCGCACAGCTTGCGACAGCCCGAGAAGCATATGCGGAGCTGCTGTCTAAGTCTCAGGCCGATACACAGGCCGCACAGCAACGATTGGAGGCGGCACATGAGGAGGCAGCAGGCCTGCGCTCACAGCTGTCAACGGCACAGGAGGCACATGCGACGCTGCTGTCCAAGTCTCAAGCAGATGCGCAGGCTGCTCAGCAGCAGCTGCAGGCGGCACACGAGGAGGCAGCAGGCCTGCGCTCACAGCTGTCAACTGCACAGGAAGCGCATGCAGCGCTGCTGTCCAAGTCTCAGGCAGATGCGCAGGCTGCTCAGCAGATACTGGAGGCGGCACACGAGGAGGCAGCAGGCCTGCGCTCACAGCTGTCAACGGCACAAGAAGCACATGCAACGCTGCTGTCCAAGTCTCAGGCAGATGCGCAGGCAACTCAACAGCAGCTGCAGGCGGCACACGAGGAGGCAGCAGGCCTGCGCTCACAGCTGTCAACTGCACAAGAAGCACATGCGGCGCTGCTGTCCAAGTCTCAGGCAGATGCGCAGGCTGCTCAGCAGATACTGGAGGCGGCACACGAGGAGGCAGCAGGCCTGCGCTCACAGCTGTCAACAGCACAAGAAGCACATGCAACGCTGCTGTCCAAGTCTCAGGCAGATGCGCAGGCCGCTCAGCAGCAGCTGCAGGCGGCACACGAGGAGGCAGCAGGCCTGCGCTCACAGCTGTCAACTGCACAGGAAGCGCATGCAGCGCTGCTGTCCAAGTCTCAGGCAGATGCGCAGGCTGCTCAGCAGATACTGGAGGCGGCACACGAGGAGGCAGCAGGCCTGCGCTCACAGCTGTCAACTGCACAGAGAGCGCATGCAGCGCTGCTGTCCAAGTCTCAGGCAGATGCGCAGGCTGCTCAGCAGATACTGGAGGCGGCACACGAGGTAGCAGCAGGCCTGCGGTCACAACTGTCAACGGCACAAGAAGCACATTTGGCACTGCTGTCTAAGTCACAGGCAGATGCACAGGCCGCTCAGCAGCAACTGGAGGATGCGCGTGAGGAGGCAGCAGGCCTGCGGTCACAGCTTTCAACAGCCCGAGAAGCATATGCAGCGTTGCTGTCCAAGTCTCAGGCAGATGCACAGGCCTCTCAGCAGCAGCTTCTGGGCTCAAAGGCCGAGACTGAGCAGGCCCGTCAGGAAGTACAGGTGCTGAAGTCTGAGCTGCAGACGGCGCAGCAGCGTGCGGTCTGTATTTCGGCTGAAGCGGAGACGGCTGGGCAGCAGGTGACGGCCTTGACAGCTGACCTGCAGCAGAAGCAGCGGCAGCTTGCAGCCGCTCGCGCGGAGGTAGAGGCGGTTAGAGAGCAGCTCGCTGTGGCGCAGGCTTGCGCTGACCAGACACAGCAGCAGCTGGTGGTGTCCCGGGCAGAGCACGAACGGGGCCAGCAGCTGCTGGCCAGGTACAGAGCGGAGTGTGAGGACGCTCAGCGGCAAGCGGAGGGATCTAGGCAGCAGGCCAGGGCGCTTGCGGCTGACGTGGCGGCTGCGCAGTCAGCCTACGGGCAGTTGCTGGCGGCAACGCAGACCGACACACTGGCGGTTGCACGGCAGTTGCAGGCGGTTGCTCGGCACCTGGAGTTGCGACTGAGCGCGGCGGACCAGCTGGAGGCGGAGCGGGACAGCGCGCGCATGCTGTCCGACAGGGCGAAGCACCTTGCCGAGACGCGCCGGCAGGAGGCGGAGGCGCTGCGGGAGCAGGTGCAGGAGTCGGCCAGGCAGCTGGAGCTGAGCTGGCAGGAGGCCAAGGCGCTCAGGGCCAAGATGGCGGCAGTGGAGGCGGCCAACAGCAGCATGCTAAGTGGGCAGCAGGTATGACCACGGCTGCGTGCGCACTACCCGTAGCACTGCCCGCCCAGCATGCGACATGCTGTGTGAAACGGGCTGCAAGTGGCACCTTGGTAATTGGGCATGAGTGTGTAGCCTGCAAGGCTGTGCTGGTCAGTGGATGAAGAATTGATGGTGGGCAGGCAGGTGTGACTTGTGACCCTGCTTTTCACTTTGCTGCCATCGTGCTGCCCATCCTTACACAGGCCGAGGTGGAAGATTATGGCAGGCAGTTGCGGGAAGCGACGCGGCAGTTGCAGAGCAAGTGCAGCGAGGCGGACGCGCTACGGACGGAGCGTGATGGCTTAAGCGCGCAGGTGCAGGCATCCAAGCAGCAGCTGAGCAGCACCTGGCGTGAAGCTGAGGGCCTGCGGGCGGAGCTAGTGGCGGTGAGGGCATGCTCGCACGCCGAGGTGGAGGAAGTTACCCGGCAGCTGCAGGCAGCCAAGATGCAGCTGGAGGCGCGGAGCAGTGACCTGGCCAGCCTGCAGGTGGAGCGAGACAGCGCGGTTGCAGCTCAGGCGAGGCTCAAGACGGAGGTGGAGGAGGTCCTGAGACAGCGGGAGGACGCCAGGAGGGACGCTGACGAGGCGCGTTTGCGGGTGGGGACGGCGCAGGGTCATCAGCACATTGAGCAAGAGCTGGCCGCGGCGCGAGCCGAAGCAGCGGCGCAGCGGGGCGAGCTTGCGTCGGCCAGCGCTGACCTGGAGGTGACTCGTCAGGAGCTGGGCATCAAGCTGGCTGAGCTGGCCGCGGCCCGACGGGAGCTCGGGGTGGCCAGGGCGGCGGCACAGGCGGCTGGAGTGCAGGCGGAGCTGCTGGATGGGGAGCTGCAGGAGCTCAGGGGGCAGCTGGACGACGCGCGTGCGGCGGCGCTTGGCGCCAAGGACGAGGCGGCGAAGCTGGCGGCGAAGCTAGGGGAGGCGTGCGATGAGCGCGAGGGGCTGCGTGCGCAGCTGGCGGCGGCGGAGGCGATGGTGACGCAGATGCGCTGGGTGTTGCTGCGCCTGCAGGAGAGCTGCGGCCGGCCCGGGGGCGCTCTGACGCCGGGTCGACCAGCGTCTGCTACGGACACACCGCGAAGTGCTGCCGGTGAATCGCCTGCGATGGCTGCGGCCAACGTCGCGGCGGGAGGGGTGCCCCGTGTTGGCAGCACCAGCGGCTTGCTGGACGCGGTGTGGCCATATTATGACGACGCTGGCACAAGCGCTGGGCGAAGGGATGGCGACGGCATGGGCTTTCGCATGCCACCGCTGCATGTGCGGAAGTCAACGTCTTGGGAGGAGCCGCTGGCGGGCGGCTTCTCCATGCAGGGGGACCTGGGCAGCGGCGTAGTTCTGAGGCCTGTGGAGGGAAGGGGTGGCAACTCGCTGGACTGGGTGCCCGGCGCAGGGCAGAGCGCAGAGGGCCAGCACCTGTTCAGCCTGAGCCAGAGAGTGGCGAGCGGCGGCCAGTCGGCACGCAGGGAGGAGGAGGCACCGGCGTGGAGCCAGAGAGCGGCGGCGGCCGCCCGTGCCAGCGAGCAGGGGCAGTGGCCGTGGGTTGGCAGTGGCTACGACGGCGTTGCGGCATCCGCTGCGGCTGCCCTGGCGCCGCCGTCCCGCCCTGCGCACCCCGTGCTCATCAGCCACCGCGCGGCGGCGCCGAGGCCCAGGAGCGGCATCAGCGGCGACGGCAACCTCAGCCCTGTGCCATCGGGCGCGCCTGTGGCGCCTGCGCCCAACATCAAGGGCAAGAAGGTGGCGACCATCATTGCCAACATGCTTGCTCAGCAGGAGGGCGGCGGCTCTGGTGGTGCTGCACAGCCCAAGTCTCCACAGCAGCAGCAGCAGCAGCAGCAGCAGCAGCAGCAGGAGCAGCAAGAGAAGGTGCCACAGCAGTCGCCAAGGCAGCCACTAGCGCAGCTGTCACCGGCGCCACCTCCGCAGCAGGAACAAGTGCAGCAACGGGAGGTGCAGCAGGAGCAAGTGCAGCCGGAGGACTCGGGGCAGCAAGTACAGCAGCAGCGACAGCAGGGGGAGCAGCAGGAGAAGCAGCAGGAGCGGGAGCAGGAGGAGCGGGTGGAGGAGCAGCAGCAAAGAGAGAAGGAGCAGGTGGATCGGCAGGAGCAGCAGGAGCAGCGGCAGGTTAAACACGAGCAGCAGCAGGAGAAGCAGGAGAAGCAGCAGGAGAGCCTCCAGGGGCACGAGCAGGAGGAGCAGAAGAACACGAAGCAGGATCAGCAGGAGAAGCAGCAGCAGCAGCAGGAGAGCCGTCAGGAGCACGAGCAGGAGGAGCAGCAGGAGAAGAAGCAGAAGAAGAAACAGAAGAAGAAGAATCAGGACCGGCAGCTGTAGCGACGAGAACGGTACTTCAGCAGCATCTGTTGAACGGCAGGCCCGGCGGCGGCATAAGGGCCGGGGCAGGGCGCCCAACGTTTAGGTTGTTGGTGTGCGTCGCCGTCGCATACTTGATGTATATAGCATGTGTTCAGCAGATCATCTGTTGGGACAGCGCTGGCTTCTTGCCCGCATAGTCGACCTTGCCTATGGACCAGCTGCCACTGTACTTGAAAGGTTACTTGGCATGGCCATATCGTGGCTGGCAGGTGAGCTAGAAGTTTGATATTTAGCCCGGGCTTTGAAGGGCTTTGACATAGAGCCATGTTTTTCGTTCCGCCCATGTGCCCACTAGGTAAGTGTTTGCCTGGTCGGCTAGATAGCACGAACAGAACCCACCTGACGATGGTCATAATGCATCCGGGTAGTGGCCCAAGCCTGTGTTGCAGTGACCATCTGCAGACGCCTGATTCTTTCACATGTACGTCTGACTGTTTTTCGGCATTTTGGGGCGATGATACCGATCGGGGAGTGCTGTGAAAAGGCGGTTCAGTGTGAAGTGTGTGGTCAACGTAACTTTCTGATAGAACTACGTCAAGCGACTGCTTTGTTAGCCCGCCAGGCACCAAACTAGGAGCCCAGACTGCCACGGCTGCCATGCTGCTTTTGCGCGGGAAAATGCAGCACAAGTAGAGTAGGGCATGGAGCGTACGGCGATGCCAGCGGCAACGCTCGTTGGGTGAGAACGTGCAACACCAGGTGCAGGGCGACGCTGTGCGCCCCCGATATTTTGCTGCGGTGACTCAAGCTTTTGATGCATGGTCTTGCGCAGCGGCAAGAGCAGCATTGCATGCTTGCAGCACCGCCCGATGGCGAACATGCAGCCAGGCCTGCAGCTGGTGCCTTGTTCTCGGACAGGGCTGGAGAGGAGATGGTGCCGGCCACTGTTGCCAGTGCACCCTGCGCATCACGCGCGCCGATATGCCGCGCCACCAGCGTCGCTGGCGTGCAGCAGTGGGATGCGCCCGCTGGGTCAGCAACGCAGCGGCTGCTGGCAGCCAGCAGCAACACCAACACCCAGCAGACACAGTGCAGTTTCAGCAGGCGCCCACTCCCCAGCTCTCCCCTTCGACGCTGGCTCATCCGACTCTGATGCAGAGCAGCCACATGAGGGGTATGGCCATGGCAGCCCCTTGCTTCACCACAAACATGGCAAGCGAAAGCGCGGCCTTGGGCGGCTGCTGGTGTTAGCAGTGTCTCGACAGCTGAGGCGCTTCTCCTCCCTGACAGGCCGCTTCTTTCCCATGGTCGGGCTCTTTGCCCTGCTGTCCTTCGTCAACACACTGCTAGACAGCCTGAAGGATACGCTGGTCATCACAGCAGTGGGCGGCGGGGCACAGGCAAGCACATGGGCAGGCGGCGGGCGGCGTAGATCAGATCGCGCCCTCCTTGCCACCAGACTGCATAGTTTGTGTGTTCGTTGCAGATGGTTTATCAGTAGGGGTGTGCGGAAGGGCCTGTGAGTGGCAGACGGCCAAATCCTGGCTAGATCGTGTGAGGCACAGCCTGAGGAATGGCAGGCATAAAGGAATCACAGATATCAAGTAGCAGGCAGGGCTAGCGGGTGGGGTGTAGGGCAGGGCCTTTGGAGAGCAGCCTGGGGTCACGATGGGCTATGAACAACACCGCTAGGGTGTGTGCAGCACGGCTCGGCTGCAAGTATTTCCGCTAACACATGCATGCGCCACCAGCAGAAGCTTGGCAGCTGCACTTGCACACTCTCCACACTCCCCACACTCTCCACACTCCTCCTCCTCTTGCAGGTCATCCCGTACCTGTCTGTGTACGCGGTGCTGCCCTCCTCCCTGCTCTTCCTGTTCGCCTACTCCTCCGCCTCCCAGTACCTGTCCCGAGCCGCCCTGTTCAACACCATCATCGGCGTCTTCTGTGCCTTCTTCCTGGCGTTCGCCTTTGTGCTGCTGCCCAACCATGCGACCCTACACCCCGATCTGGCTGTATTATCTCAGGCAAGGAAGCAGTAGGGAGCAGCAAGCAGCAACTGGTTATCGACAGCCACTTGTGTATCATAAGATTGGGCAAACGCTTTGTGTGTCATGAAGTGTAACTTATAACGTCTGCCTTGCCTGTGGTGGTTGCCAGGAGCCATTACACTGTGCACATATTCCCAACCCTAATCCTGTCTGTTTCCTCTTCTCACACCGCAGCTGCTTCCTCCTGGTCTCGAAGGGTTAGTGGGCATGGCACGCAACTGGACCTTCACTTGGTTCTTCTGCATGGCGGAGCTGTGGGGCGACGTCTGCCTGGGTCTTCTGTTCTGGTGCGTGCACAGCCCTTACGAGTGGCATGAAGGGGGCTGTGGGAGGGGCAGAGCGAAGGAATGGCAGGGGCACGCGGCTGGTCTTGTGCGACTGTGAAAGGCTGCCAACTTAGTCTCACGCCTGCTGTGATGCCACCATTGCCACTTCAACTTAGCGCACGTAGCCAGCTGCCGCCCACCTTGTGCGCTCACTTTTTGCACATCTCCAATTCTCACGTCCTCTGTGATTTTGCTGGCACCCTATCTGCAGGGGTCTGGCGAACGACACAACGAGCCTGAGTGACGCTCGGACGCTGTACCCTCTATTTGGGCTTGGGGCCAACGTTGCCCAGGCCATGGGTGGCTTTGCGCTCAAGGTGGGGTAAAGGTTTAGGGTTGATGAGTGTAGAGATGCAGGGTTTGGGTAGGGTTTGGGTAGATGAAAAATTGGGGCGATGAGTGAGCTGGCCATCGTTGGGGAGGCCACATGCAAATGTCACATCTGTCCAAGGCTTGGGCCGTGTGTGACCTCGTGGATGCCCCAACACTTCCTGCCGCACTAACGCGGCTTTCCACCCTGCCTCCTGCTGCTGCTGCTGTCAGAGTTTTGGTGGAGGCAGCTGCGATAGTGCTGCCTTTGCGACCCAGGTGAGCTGACAGCCTGCAACAGCTTCCAACAGCACGTCATCAGGGAAGCTCATCAGTTGCAAGTAGCCTCGTGGATGCGGGCTTATGAGGGGATGTATCGAAGGTGCCACACCTCACGCCACCCAAAAGGGGGTGGGCAGATGTGCGCGTACAGCGCTGAAGGGAACACACAGGCGTACGGTGAGAGGCTTGCACATGCTCAAATAGTGTCTTCCTGTTCATGGAATTGCATCTTGCGCACACCCAGCGTTCAGACAGAACACGTCAGCCGATGCGTGGATAAAACCTTGTTCATTCAGACTCTGACTGCGTTCCTGCTGCTGCTGCTGCTGCTGCCTCAGGTGCAAGGTGTGATGCTAGCGGTGGTGGTGTGTGCGGGCGCCGCGGTGGCGCTGCATGCCCACATCGACGGCGAGGAGAGGGTAAAGCGCGAGCGCTTCCTGCAGCGGCAGCAGCAGCGGGAGCAAGGGCGGCTGCAGCGGCTGCGCATGATGCAGGGGCAAGGGCAGGGACAGGGACAGGGGCAGGACGGGGCCCAGCTGGGGTGGCAGGGGCCTTCTCTGTCGGGAGGAGACGGGACGGCAACAACTGGCAGCACCAGCAGCGCTGATCAGAGCGGCCAGGTGGACACAGGGGCTGACAAAGAGCGCATGTCGCTCAGGCAGATCTTCAGGTGGGTTCAAGGACTGGCTAAGAGTAGATGTTGCTCAGACAGATCTTCAAGTGGGCTCAAGGACTGGTTAATAGGTGTCGCTCAGACAGATCTTCCGGTGGGTTCA
>JAWZTI010000206.1:12810-36833 GCA_039880955.1 Chlamydomonas urium | reverse complement strand
GCTGCTGGAGGCAGGTGGGTGGATGGGGAGCAAGTAGGGTGCGTGGTCGGGTGGGCGCCAGCGCAGTCAGGCACAGTGCGCAGTCATGTGGATGCTGGGGGCGGGTGCACAAGGGCAAGGAGCGAGTGACAAACCGCGAAGCAAGGGAGCGGGGAGGGATGTAGGCGAAGCATCTTTTGCAGCTGCCTCGTGTGCATACTCGGAACAATCTACTGCATCCGACTCAGTGTGCAGACCCAAATCATTCTCTGCACCTGACTCTTGTGCATGATCAAACTTTCCTCTGCAGCTAACTCACTGTGCATCCCCAAGCAAATTTCTGCAGCTTACTTCCTGACCACCTCTGTACTGCTGCTGACGTGGCCGCAGAGCGTGCGTACCTGCGGGCGGTACACCTGCACGTTGCCTGCCTAGGCGAGGCGGACCCGCGCTCACTGCATTCGCTGACGGCCGCCGCAGAGTGCTGTGCATGCCTGGGAAGGCACGAGGTGAGCGCAGCATGGCAGTATGTGCAGCAGGGAACACTGCATGGCAGCAGGGGGCACTGCATGGCAGCAGGGGGCACCGCTTGGGCAGCAGAGGGCAATGCATGGCAGCAGGGGGCACCGCTTGGGCAGCAGGGGGCACTGCATGGCAGCAGGGGGCACCGCTTGGGCAGCAGGGGGCACCGCTTGGGCAGCAGAGGGCACTGCATGGCAGCAGGGGGCGATGCATGGCAGCAGGGGGCACCGCTTGGGCAGCAGGGGGCACTGCATGGCAGCACCGCAAGCCAGGCGCCAGGGAGGCAGCGGGATTAGGGTTTAGGATTGGGGAGGGTTTGGGGCCAATGCCGTTCGGCTGCTGATACCGACAGCCTTACGGTACCCTTTGCATTGCGTGCAGGGCGCGAGCGCGTTTCGGCGCCGCATTTGGCAGCTCCATGCGTCGCAACAGGGCGCGAGCCACCCGTCGTCGCTCGCAGCCATGGTCGCGCTGGCTCAGGTGCTGGCAGTCAAGGGCGATCATGGCAGCGCTGCGGACCTGCTGCGCCGCGCGAGCCGCGGCCTGGACACAGGTGCGCGAGAGCTGATCACGGGATGAGTGGGGCAGGGCAGGGGGGAAGGTGCGCAAGGGCTGATTGAGGGGCAGGGCAGAGGGGGAGGTGCGCAAGGGCTATTCACGGGCAAGGGGGACGGGCGAGTGCGGAGTGCCCGTGTGCTAGCTGGCAGCTGTGCGCAAAGGATACAGAGTGTTCAGTCAGGAACACTGTACACAAGGAACGCTGCAGGGTGCTTGCCTTGCCATTTCACCAGGTGCTTGCTATGCTTGCCTCGCTTGTCCTTGGACAGCTGCGCGCGATGCGAAAGCATCGCAGTCCTGCTAGCACCTGCAGCCTTGCGCACGCAGTGCAGGTGCAGTCTTGTCTTGTACATTCCTGTAATCGATGAGCATCTCAGACTTGACCTTGCCTGCCTTCTGCCTTTGCTGCTCTGCCTGCTACCCTAAACCCTACACCCCTGCAGTATTGGGCCGCCACCACGCCTCCTTTACAGCATGCCTGTAGCAGCCTGCCTTGTCCACAAACACCTCCCCACCTTCCCAACCTTCCTGCAATTGACCCTCCTGACCTCGCCCTGCCTGCTACCCAAAACCCTACACCCCCCTGCAGTGCTGGGCCGCCACCACGCCTCCTCCACGTCATGCCTCAAGCAGCTGGCGGCGGAGCTGCGGCACGTGCAGGGCAGCCAGCAGCAGCGCCTGAGCGTACTGCAGGAGGTGCACAGCCGCTGCGTGGAAGGGCCAGCAGGTGGGGCCTGGTGGGGACACTCCCGTTTGGGAGTGTTGCAGCTCTGAAGAGGAGCAGCTTTTCCTCTTCCTTCTTCCTTTCTGTTCTTGTTGCCCTCCCCCACACACCTGCCACACCCTCCTCCCACACCTCCCCACATTTTCACACACCCTTGCACCCCTTCCCTTCCGGCTCAATCTGCAGGCGCAAACAGCGCTGAGGGCCTCGCCACGCTCCACGCCCTCGCGGCCTGCCTCCAGAACACGGGCCTGCGCATGATGGCGATCACTATGACTGCCAGTGCGCCTCCCACCTTGCATCCACTGCCTACCCTCCCTCCCGACCTGTTCTGCAGGCGAAAGCAGCGCTGAGGGCCTCGCCACGCTCCACGCCCTCGCGGCCTGCCTCCAGAGCACGGGCCTGTGTGAGGAAGCGGAGGGCTGCTGGCAGCGTGAGGTGCAGCTTCTGTCAGAGGCCGGGCGGCCAGACACGGAGCCTCAGGCCATGGCGGCGCTTACATCCTTTGCGGCCTGTCTGTATGGCAAGGTGCGCAGAATATCCCTCAGGTTGGCTGCATAACTGATTTGCGTCGTGTCTATTTAGAAAAGTAAATAGTAAACTCTGCATCACTGCTCCGCCTTCCCTCCGTAATCACCCGGGTTATTGCCCCAGCTTTGCCAACTCAACCACTGCAGGGCTGCCCGCCAGTCAGGCACGTGGTCAGCGCTGTTCTGCTGCCCCGCACTCACTTCATTATACGCTCCCTTATGCATTCCCCGCTGCAGGGCTGCCTGGACGCCGTGATGCCGCCGTCATGAAACCACTCTGTCACGTAGTCCGCGTAGTGCTCTGCTGTCCCGCGCTCACTCTGCTACCCGCTCCCGCACACATTCCCTTCTGAAGGGCTGCCTGGAAGCTGCGCTGCCGCTGTACGAGCGCCTCGCTGTGGCCAGGGAGACAGCGTACGGCGCCCACCACCCAGACGCCAAGGATGCACAGCAGCTGGTCAAGGGTGTGAGGATGCAGCTGGAAAGGCAGAAGTGAGCCATTTACGCTTTAATTTGCGGGTTAAAAGAGTTAGCGCGCACCTGCTGAGCCCTGGCACTGATAAAATGGGTAGCCATACCATGTCCGCATGGGCTCGCAGCAGCCCGTCAACCGAGTCACGGCTCAGCTGGCAATGCAAAAGTAGGCGCTTTCGCTTTAGTGTGTGGGTTTTAAAGGGGTGAATGCATACCTGCTGCGCCTGCTTGCGCTTGGCTGCTCAGGGCAGACAATCCAGCTTGTCCTGCACATGCAGGCACTGATTAGATGGGGGAGCATCCCATGTCTTCAAAGCGCGCTGCAGCGCATTCAAGGGCATCCCGGCGCAGTTGGCAAGGCAAAAGGAGCCCTTATGCGGAAAAGGCGTGTGTGCTTGTGTCTTTGATTCCGCCTAGCTGCGAGGGCAGAGTGGGGATGAAATGGGGGGCCGCCTGATGACCTCAAGGCGCGATGCAGCGCGTCCAGGCTGTGAGGGCGCAGCTGGCGAAGCAGAATTGAGCCACAGTTGTCACGAACAGGCCTCACCTGCTTCCAATCATGCAACCTGCACTGCAAAGCATTTTCTTTTTTGTGTTGTTATTCATCACATACCTATTCATCTCGAGTAACAGGTGTGCCACTTATCAGTCATTATTATTGCGGCGACCTTGGGAGCCCCATGTTGAGACACAGATGAGACTCAGATCCTGGGCAGGTTACCTAAACTTCGAGGGCGTACGTGTGACACTGCACTGCAGGCACATGGTGAGGCCTGCACGACCATGGCAGCTGCCTCACCATTGTGACCACCGTCGGATCTGAGCGTTTTGTGACACACTTTGGACCACGGACACTTTTGTACCCTGGACACGCGCTGCCTCTTGAAAAGAGTTGAGTCGATTGCCCTCCACCCGCGAGGGCCCATGTCTGATATTGATCACCTGTATCTCATATAGCACTCATACCCAATGCGTCATTACTGCACCCGTCTTTTGTTTCCCCACCTGCAGCAGCACGTCATGCAGGCTGTTACGGCCTGTTTGTGGCCAAGTGTTCTGGATGGCCTCCGAATCAGGACAGTCATTTTGCCATCATCATTGGCACGGGCGTTTATATGCATGCACCATTTTGCTGCTGCACCACGGAATGAGCTCGCTTTTCCAAACTGACTGCCTTTCACTGGAGCATGAGAGCAGCTTGATTGAGCGCACGCACTTTTCCTGCACTTTCACATTAACCTGCTTTCTGCATGGCTGGGGCGAGCAGCGTCTCCCACAACCTGTTGAGACAAGAAATAATTTACAGCTGCGGCAATGTAAAGAGCGTAAACCACCACGCATACCCTAGGTACAGCATTGTATCGAAGCATGATCAGCGTCCTATTGGCGGAGCATGAAGGACGAGGGAGGCCAAAACCTCCTGAAAGCTCCTAGGCCAATGGGTCTGCAAAGAGTCTTTGCCAAAAACTAGCGTTGGTCATCGCTGCATGGGACTGCATGGGAAGGCAGCCACCTCCTTCCCATCCTGCTGAAGTGCATGATCTAAACTCGCCACTTAATTGGGCTGAAGCTGCAGGTGGGCTGGAAATACAGTTCGGGCTACAGCTTCAGTCGGCCTGTAACTATAGTCGGGCTGCCATGGTAGCAAACTCGTGCATGGGCATCTGACCCAGCAGCACCTGCCGCTGCAGCATTGCCAAGCTGGGCACTGCACCCTCATCTTTCCCTTGAACCCTAGTCTGCCCTGCACCCTCGTCTTTCCCCTGCACCCTAGTTTGCCCTGCACCCTCAGCCAACCCTTGAACCCTAGTCTGCGCTGCGTCTTCAGCCCCATGTGGGGTAGGACTTGGCGCCCTGGGGCTTTTAGGTCGCGCCATGCGGCGGCCCTTGGGCGTGACGCCATGCGCCGTTAGGACCTGCAAATGGTGGAGTTGGCATGACAGTGTGGGAGTAACCACACTCTTTAGCCACCAAAACAAGCTTCCACTGGAGTGATGCTTGGAGGTGAACAACAGCCCCATCCCCGGCTGTTGCTCTGGTTTGGATAAGCGCTATTTGTGGCGTGACCCCGCCCTGACCCAGCACAGATGCTTTCCGCTGCTGGTCACAGTTTCCTCCCTTGCCAACCTCCCAGCTGCAGACACTCACCCGGGGCTGCCGAGTCCCTTGGCTGGCACCAACAGCCGCTGCTGAGCCTTCTTGCTGTAGTGGCCCCGGTGCCGGCGCCGGTTCTCTCGCTTGCTGCCGCCTGCTGCTGCTGCTCCTTCCGCCTGTTCCCCACTTGCCACCTGCGCCACCCACACCTCCAGATCCATCCACAGCCCTGACCATGGCGTCCTGCTCCAACCGTTGACTTTCAACCTCACTCAAGGGGGCAGGCGGCATGTCGCATGACAGCACGCCTCGCTCGACCAGCAAGGGCCTAATCTGCAGCATGAGCTCTCTGGCCTTGAGGGCGGTCACCAGCAGGAAGGGAATACCACGGCGGCGGGCGGCGGCTTGGTGCTGCGAGAGGAGCGGCGCAAGCATGCAAGCGGCGGGGGCAGGGGGGTTGTTGCGGCAGCTGTTGCAGGCGCGCCGCTGTTGCAGCCGTCGAGCACCTACAGTTGATAAGAGCTGCAGGCCAGGTGCTCCGCCAAGCGTTCATCACACAGCACTGACGCGGCGGCAGGACACAACCCTTTCCTGGCCCCTGCGTCACCCCTTGTCCCCTTCCCCCCCCCGGCAATGCCTGATCCTTTCCTCCTCTGCCCGCCCCCCGGTCTGCCTCCTGCTTCACAATTTGATTCCCAGCCTAGCATCCAGACCCATGCCCCCCGAATCAGGGGAGCGCAGCCTTGCCTGCCCCCGAGAAGCGCTACAAGTCATCCTGCCAGGCAGCGTGCTTCACATATGTACATACCGCATCCCCCACCCCGGGTTCACATCAAACATGGGACAGCACTCAGGGCTGGAAAGTTTCTTTCCCCTGCACACCGACAGCATCTCTGGTGTCCATGCGAAGCAGCTCCACCATTGCCTTCCTTTGTACTCTAATGCCCCTCACAGCCAGGGCACCTATGGCGCCTGTGCAAGAAATCAATCATGATAAGATTTCAGAAATTGCAAGCCACACACCTGCTTCACATCAACGCGCCGGCCGTTGGCCCACGTGGCCTTGGCAACGACGCAGTCGGCCTCTTGGATGTAGCGAGTAACCGACAGCACGTGCGACAGACCCGACGTCTGGAGCATCGCCTGCATGTCAGACATCACGTAACCGCCGCCCTTGAAGATGCGAAGCCGCGGCCGTACCGGGAGAGGTTGCGCTAGGGGCGGCGGCGCCGCAGTCGAGTCTGCGTGCGTCCTGCAGAATAGAGAAAGGCGGGGCGGCGACGGCGGCGTTTGTGATAACCTTTTTATGGCGGCAAGGCAGGCGCGAGGCAAAGCAGGAGGGCGATACAAAAAGAGGGTGTTGGGAGAGAAAGACTCTGGGGAAGAGGGCGTGCGCTCAGCTAAGCAGCTGATACCAGATTCACACAGAGGTCATGATAGACAGCGAAGCTCACGCTCAGGGTCCTACCCTGACGCTTTGCAGTCACCCCTGCCCTGATGCTTGCGCCCATCCCAGCACACCACCTCCACCTCCGACCTCACCCCTTGCGCCTGGCAGCCTGCGTCGGCGCATCCGCAGCGTCCACCTGTAGCAGCCCCCCTTGCTGCCGCTGATCACCCTGCCTGCGATCACCCTGCAGCCAATCGCCCTCTCCCTGATGCCGCCGATCGCCCCGCCACTGACTGTCCTGCCTCTGATCGCCCTGCTGCCGCTGGTCGCTCCGTCCCTGCGCTCCCCATTGCCTCAGCGCCCGCCAGGCCTGCATTGCCTCCCAGTCCTGCAGCTGGGCCGCAGACAGCCTGCATGCCCATGCAGGCACCCAGTCACCCAACGCATCAAGATCCAGATCCAGATCTTCCTGCCACGGGGCACTGACACCCTCCGCCCTAAGGTGCTGCTGCTGCTGCTGTTGCTGCTGTTGTTGGTGTTGCTGCTGTTGTTGCTCCTGTTGCTGGATCCAGAGCGGCAGTAGCGCGCCGGCGCCTGGCAGCCTGCGCACCGTGCGCCTGCGCAGCTCGCGGCTCACCGGAAGCTGCAGAGCATCTGCCATGCTCACGCCTACCCCAGGTCGCTCCCCAAATCTGCACACACGCATGCAAAAGGGCGGGGCAGCGACATAAGCAGGCTTAGACTGCCATGCAGAACAGTTTTACCATGCCATCAACCTGTTGAGCTAGATAACTAGAACTAGATAACTAGAACTAGATAACTAGAACTAAATAACAAAACGCTCAACGTCAAAGCAAGCAGATGGGGTACTGCAGAACCCAGCCAGAGGGCAAGACAGGCGAGCAGCTTATTGCGCCCTGTTGCGTCCTGTTGTGGCTATTGTTGCAGGATGCCCAGGCGCACCTTGCGTGGAAGCGTGGCTCCGCAAGGGGTCGCATGAGGATCAGCTTGCCGCTTGAGCTGTGGCGGGGAGGGCATTTAAAAGGCCTTCGCGGCGGCAGCGGCACAGGCAGCGGCGCACCACCTCGACCAGCCAGGTGCGGGGGGGCTGTTGCTGCTGTCAGTGGACAGGCGCGATGCCATGGTGTAGAGCTGAGCGCCTGTGGTGTGCCGGTGACTGGTTGCTGCGTATAACGCCCCTGGCCGCTGCTTCCGCGCGTTCCTGGCTGTTGACTGTATGAAGACGATGCAGTGCGCGTGGTCAGGGGCCGGGTTCGGTGCAGAGAGCTGGCTGGTGACAGCTGCACGCTGCTGCTCTTGCCAATCTCCATGCCGCCTGATGAACTAAACTTGCGTGCAGGTGCTGTGTTTCCCTGGTAGGGCTTGCCATGCGGAGCTTCCTGCTGCTGCGCCTCCTGCTGCTGCCCCTGTCCCTGCTGCAGCCCCTGCTGCAGTCGCCCCTGCCGCTGCTGCTGTCCCTGCTGCTGCTGCTGCGGCTGTCGCCCCTGCCGCTGCTGCTGCCCCTGCTGCTGCGGCGGCGGCGGCTGTCGCCCCTGCCGTTGCTGCTGCCCCTCGCGCTGCTGTTGCTGATGCTGCACCTGATTCCCCTGCTGGTGCTGTCCCTGCACTTGATTCCCACCCTGCTGCTGTCCCTGCAAATCATTCCCCTGCTGCTGCTGTCCCTGCTGCTGCACTCCTTCCTGCGGCAGTCCCCGCTGCTGCTGCCCCTGCTGCCTCTGCTGTTGTTGCTGCTGCCCCTGTGGCCTGCCCTCCAGCCGCTGTGATGATTGCTGCGGACACCAGTCAGGTGGACGCTGAGATTTTGGCGCCGACCGCTGTGGATGCTGCATGCTACCTTTCCCAGCCCTGTCTTGCTGCTTCGACTGCTGCGGTGCGTGTTTGCTTATGACACTTTCCAGCAGCTGCATGAGGTCTTCATGGCTGGCATCTTCAGCCAGAACATCTAGTCCAAACCCTGCTGCAGCGGGCCGCATGCTGCTGGTGCTCCAGAGCGGGCCTTGTGCTGCATGGCGGCATCGTGAGCACTTGCTGCATGCCAGCGGTGAACTGAGCCGCAAGCATGTAGCCGCACGCATGTGAGCGCAATCGTGGATGTCAACGGAAAACGTTCGAGCGCTTGACCGAAAGTGCAAGTGTGGGAAAGAAAAACCTGTAAGTGCAGTTTTGATTTCAAGCAAGCCTGTTAGTTGTTCACATTACAAGCTTGCCACGCGAGGTAGATTTACCACTGCAAATTCCCCGTCTGGCCGCTCGTCCTGGCCAGCGCGCGTCACCAAGCAGTGCGAGCGGCGCTGTAGAGTGCGCGCACGCATCCTCTGTTTTCACAGCAGCAGCGCCTCTGCACAAGCGACGTGGCAAGCTCCAGGAAAGGTTGGTACCGACCCTGCTTGTAGGTCTGCATGCATGGCGCTTCGCATGAGCAGCGCGCGTCTTTGCTTTTGCCGTTCTCGTCCGCTCATCTTGGACGGCTTTAACGCCGCACAGCCTCCGGGAGCAGCGCACAGCGGTGGGTGCATGATGATGTGCATTGATGGATGCTGCAGTCTTGTGTGGCAGAGCGGCGTCACAAGGGTTTGTAGTGCACACGCATGTCTGTTGCTGCATTTCGCGGCCTGTGACCCCTCACCTGTGTTGCATCTCCCCGCTTGGCGTCTCCTGCCCACAGCGCTTGCATCTTCTGCTTGCGTGCTTGCCTGCAGCACCATGATCAGTTTTGAGCATGCATTTGTTGGGACCCGACCTGAGGTTCGCCAGCACATCTAGGCTAAGCTCAAGGCTCATGGCTTTGATGGCTTTGATGTCGATGGGGATATGGACAACGACGAGTTCCTTGGGCTGCAGCCTGATGTTCCGCCAGGCCTGACTGATCCGGGGAGGGCCGCGATGCGCAGTGCCTAGGAACACGCGAAAGGTAGGGAAGGTGGGTGGGCTTCTTCAGGGTGGCAGTGACGGCGTGCAGCGCGGCGACCCAGCACTGACGGGCATCCTGTTGATCACTGGATGAGTGGGTGGCGCAAGGCGTAGCAGGTCAGAGCAGCAGTCTCGCCTGGACTTTCGAGGTGCCATGCATAACAGCGGGGAAACGAGCATTTGATCACCACGCGAACTCTACAGATTGACAGCAGGTCGCAAGCAAGCATTTGGCAGGCAGTCACAGCAGCTGCAGCTTGGCAGGGTGAGAGTGCTGATGGCATGCCCCAAGCACGCATTCATTCTCTTAAACAACTGCATCCTGTCATGCCTGCCACTCAGCTGCCGACCCAAGAGCTATGCAGCCCATTTTGCAGGTGCTGCAAGCGGCAGCGGCCAAGTCTTTGCTTGCGCCACACCATGAGCTTCTGCATGGCCCGCACCACACCCTGCCTGTGACACAACCTCGCAGGTATCGAGGACCAGGTGAAGCGGTGTGCTATGTGTGCACGCTACACAGCTCACCTGAGGATCCCCGAGGACTACGGGCCCAAGCGCCCGGCAGCCGCGGACCTTGACGCGGGCGCCGCCAAGCGCCTGGCGCGAGAAGGCCATGTGGCGGGCAAGCCGCAGGGCTCGGCGTTTGGAGGCCGTGAGGCGGGCGCCTCCGGAGGTCCGGGGGGGGCACGCCCGATGGCTCCGCGTTTGGAGGCCGTCAGGCTGGCGCGCCCGGAGGCTCTGGGCCGGGCGTGTACATCAAGGCAGCTGCTGTGGTCGTGGGCCAACAACATGCTGCCGCGTACTACAATGGCAACAGCCATGCACATCTGCAGCCTGGTGTTGAGGTGGAGGTGAGGTGTCCCCAGCGGCCGCAGGGGGCCATGCTGTGGTGGCCGGTTGATCGCTTTAGTGCGGCTGCTCCTTTCACGGAAGCCGGTCTTCCCAAAACTAGTCCCGCGATGTGGGTGAAAGCGTGACAATGTGACAACCATATGTACATTACAATCCATTATGCCATTTTTCATTGCCATTTATATACATTACAATGGTGACATACGTTACAATGTTGATTTATCTGTTGACGCAGCACTTCCCTAATGTATTACGAATAACAGGACATTCATGTGCAGGAGGCGGTACAGGTCAACAAGGACGACTTCTAAGCCACGCCGATTATGATTATATATCCTGACTTTCTTTCTCTCGTCGCATGTCTGGCATGTCTCTGGCAGCATCCAGCGGGCCTACGAACTTGTTGGTCGTTCAAGTTACAAGCTTGCCACGCTGGGTAGCGTCTGATTTGTATGCTGTCCAAAAGGACACCGAGCATGCCATCAGGGTAATCTTAAGAAAAAGAAGAAGAAGAAAGTGATGGTCATTCGCCATGTGTGCCGCAGCACCTCCAGGCCTCAGGTCCACACTGTCTGTGCAGGCCTGATGCACGGCCACGCAAAGCAACACTCGAAATGCGGCGATCCTGCCATCCTTGTGCCACTTGCCACATACAAAATGGCCCTCTGAGCACGTGTGCCTTCCTCCGCAGGATCCTGCTCTTATGAAATGCGCGGTTCCGCCGCCACCACCATCCACAACACTGAGGGTGCAGCCGTTTTCCTCAAAGGGAGACGCTGACACCCCAAACCCTCGCAGGCTAGAAGGCAAAGCGATGAGTGCTCATGTAAGCCCATGCCTAGGCAGTTTGAGCAGTCAAGATGAGTTAAAGCTGTGTGGGAAAGTTTGAGCTGTCAACCTTCAAAAAGATTCAAACCCCGTGGGATCCTGCGACTCCTCCAACGACAGCTCCAGCACCTCGATCACATTGTCGTCCGAATCGTCGCCCGGCAACTGCGCCACACCTGCCCCCACACCTGCCACAGCCGCCATACCCGCCACACCGGGTCCCGTGGGGTCAGGCACCTGCTGCTGTTTCTTGCTGGCCGCCCATTTGGTCTTGGGGGCCTTGCTGGGCTTGGTATCGCGTGTCTTGAGTTTAGGACGCGCCAGGACCTTGTTCACGTTGAACAGCGCCTGCGGAGGCAATAGGGAGGAAGGTACGTCAGGAGATAAGACTTGACCCATTTAAAACAGTTTGAACCGTTGGAAACAGTAGCAGCTGTCAGCAGATTGTTGTCTACTTGCTCGCAGTGCGATGAGAAGCTATAGCTTTGCAACCTTGCCCTTGTGCCTTGCAACTGAGGTCACCGACACATAGTTGGTCTGCAGCTCTGTGGTCTTGTCCGTGTGCCTTCCAACATCCAGCCCTATGGTGCGCCCCTCTCTTGCAAGCCTGCGCCCCCCAGCTCAGCCCACCGTCATGAGATTGACTTCCTGCTGGGTAGCTTGACCCCTGTGCCTTGCAACTGAACTCACCATCAGGTGGATGTTTTTCCACTCTGCAGCCACATCCAAGTCGCTTCCAATAACAAACTCTTCGGTGCACCCCTCCAATCCAAGCCTGCCCCTCTTCAACTCAACTCACCAAAGGATTACTGGTACGCCAGTAGTTGATATTCAGCTCTGTGGTCTTGCCCGTGTGTCTTCTATCCACAAGCCCTTCGGTTCACCTCACAGTCGCAAGCGTCTGTGCCTCCCTGTCTTCCAACCAACCCCATGGTCAGGAAGTGGATACCTTGCTCAGTAGCTTTGCCCGTGTGCCTTGCAACCGACGGGTAGTTGGTTTTCAGCTCTGTGGTTTTGCCGAAATTCCGCCCAACATCAAACCTTTGGGTGCACACCTCCATTCCAAACCTGCCCTGTGCTTCAGTCCCCAATTAAACTCACCGACAGGTAGTTGGTTTTCAGCTCTGTGGGTTTACCGGTGTGCTTCCTGGCTAGTGACTCCAGTGCCCTGGCTGCATTGTAGAAGGCGTCTTGCACCTCATGAATGTTGAAAGAGCCGCCACTGACGTCCCGGCCTGTTGAGATGACGTGGAAGGGTTGAAGGGCAACCATGACAAGGTGGGCCGTCATGGATTTGGAACCCTGCGGATCTGCAGACCTTCAAACGCTCAAAACCTAAACCCTGATCAAGAATGACAGCGGGCGTTCCATTGCCATGATGTGCTCTGAAGCGCAACACCCCCACAACCCTCAACCCCCCATACTTTACACCCTGATCCAGCCCCCTGCCCACCTGACAGCAGGCACTCCACAGCAAGGCCTCAAGGCATGACGTCACTGTGTGCTTTGAAACTCAAACACCTCAAAGACCCTCAAACCCTGATCAAAGCCTCCCGCCCACCTGACAGCGGGCACTCCACGGCGAGGCGCTGTGGGTCTCGAGGCATGATGCCATCCCCCGTGAACTTGATGGAGCGCTTTGGCACGATGCCCCCCGACACGACGCTCACGGCGTCCCGCTGGTAGTCAAACTCCTCGCCATACCGCAGCAGGAAGGTGTACAGAAGCTCCCCCAGGTCTGACACGTCGGCGCCGCTCTGGAAAAAGTGGGTGGGTGTGGGGCGGGAAAGTGAAAAGTGAAGGTGGCGTGGGGCAGTGAGGAACTGGCGAGGGATAGGAGAGATGCCGTGCTGCTGCCCATCGAGGCTTAGCGCACACCTCACTTCACGCCTGGATTGCTCCACACTTGAAAGGTGACATTACCTACGCTTGCCACACCTTCCTCACACCTTGAGCTCCTCTTTAATATGTGCGCGCGCCATGTTGCACAGCCTGTAGCTGCTCAGCCCTCCCATCCCAGTGTCATACACAGCGCGGTGCTTGACCCACCATTTCCCACACCTCCCCACACCTCTCCACACCTTGAGCTCCTCCTGTATGTGCGCCAGCACCATGTTGCACAGGCTGTAGCTGCTGAGCCCTCCTGTCGCAGCCTCGTTGAGTCCTCGCTGCTTCAGGAAGGCTTTGAGCACCAGCGCCAGTGGCCGCAGAGCTGGCTGCACTCGAGCCTGTGACAGACAGAAGTTGTATGGGTTACAGGTTAGGTTTGCATAAATTAGGGCAGGGTACGTCAGACATTAGACACGAGTGTAAGGGATGTACTGAGTCCCATGTCTGCCCTGAGGAATATAGAGCGTCAGGCTTGGGTGCAGGTAGCGTCTAACAAAGGACAGGGCATGCCAGGCGCAGCAAGCGTGGGTACAAGTGTGTCTGACTGAAGGCGCGCAAGTACAGGTAGTGCTGGTTGCAAGTGTAGGCGTTCAGCGCCCTCACCACTACTGAGCCAGGCGCCTGCCTGCGCAGAGGCTGGCGCACACGCCTGCCCATGCCCTGCCCTGCCCCCTGCTTTGCCCAGTGGCCCCACCTACTCGGCAAGGTGCATGGCTGCACCATTATCCCTGGGGCACACCTGCGCCTGCCCTGCCCCCTGCTGTGCCCAGTAGCCCCACCATTGATGGACGCAGACCATGACGCAGACCCTGTACATCATAAACCTCACAGTCAGGCTTCTTCGAAAGCCGCCCCCATGGGGCTTTCCCTGCGCATGCCCTGGCCCCTGCTGTGCCCAGTGGCCCCACCTGCTTGCCAAGAAATGTGATGCGCGCAGTGTAGTATCCCCTGAGACCCAGTGCGTCATCAACGTCACAGTCATACCTCTTCAAGAGCCCCTCAAGGCCCTCCCTTCCGCACACCTGCACCCACCCTGCCCATACCTCTGCTTTATGGCCACCATACCTGCTCTGCGAGGAACTTGGCTGCGTGTACGCCATAGTCATCGCTGATAGAGACGTCGGCCGTGACACCGGCGCGCGTGTGCAGCTGCGACACGGCACACAAGTGTGGAAAGAGAGAGAGAGAGAGAAACCATGTCAGTGGGGCCAATGGGGCCAATGCAAACAGACAGCGCCGGTGCAACCGGCTGCAGGCATCGCCATGCATACTGCTGCCAGGCACATTAAGCAGACACACACGCATCTCACATTCAGGCAACGTTTCTTGACGGGCTCAGTTGTGAAATGTAAGTATATACTCACACCCCTCAGAAGATTTACACATCAACTCCGCATGCCCCTGCCACCCCAGATTCCACACCCTCCCGATCCCCACCCCCTCCTTGATCCACATCCTTCTAGAGTTCACACGCTCCTCAGACCTACCCCTTCCCAACCAGCACATGCTGCTCCACAAGTACCCACCCCGAGGTCTGCAGCCACGCCGTGTGTCCTTTCATGGTCCCTCTGTGTGCCCTTTCATAATCCATGCCTTACCCTGATGATCGGGATGCGGGCTTTGGGGATGATCTCCACGCGCTCGATCTTAACCAGGCCATCCTTGTGTACTTGGTTCAAGATGCGCCGCAGCTTGATGGCCACGGTGCTGCGCTCCGAAGGCTCATACCCTGCACAATGGGGGTGGGGGACAGAAGCGGGCGGTGTCGTCAGCAGTACGAGGGTGACGTGTGGGGCAACGGCGGCAGTACGTGACACGGCACCATGACACTGCGCTCTGAGGGCTCCTCCCCTGCACAAAGGGGAGAGCAGCAGCGGGCCGTGTCGGCAGCAGTATGAGGGCGTCGCGTGGGGCAACGGCAGCAGTACGGAACATGCCACCACGGTGCTGCGCTGCGAGGGCTCATACCATGCACAAAGGGGAGAGCAGCAGCAGGCCGTGTCAGCAGCAGTATGAGGGCGTCGCGTGGGGCAACGGCAGCAGTACGGAACATGCCACCACGGTGCTGCGCTGCGAGGGCTCCTCCCCTGCACAAAGGGGAGAGCAGCAGCAGGCCGTGTCAGCAGCAGTATGAGGGCGTCGCGTGGGGCAACGGCAGCAGTATGGAACATGCCACCACGGTGCTGCGCTGCGAGGGCTCCTCCCCTGCACAAAGGGGAGAGCAGCAGCAGGCCGTGTCGGCAGCAGTATGAGGGCGTCGCGTGGGGCAACGGCAGCAGTACGGAACATGCCACCACGGTGCTGCGCTGCGAGGGCTCCTCCCCTGCACGAAGGGGAGAGCAGCAGCAGGCCGTGTCGGCAGCAGTATGAGGGCGTCGCGTGGGGCAACGGCAGCAGTACGGAACATGCCACCACGGTGCTGCGCTGCGAGGGCTCATACCATGCACAAAGGGGAGAGCAGCAGCAGGCCGTGTCGGCAGCAGTATGAGGGCGTCGCGTGGGGCAACGGCAGCAGTACGGAACATGCCACCACGGTGCTGCGCTGCGAGGGCTCATACCATGCACAAAGGGAGGAGCAGCAGCGGGCAGGCGATAGGGACAGCAGTACGGGGGTGACGTGTGGGGCAACGGCAGCAGTACGTGACACGGCACCATGGCACTGCGCTCCGAGGGTTCATCCCCTGCACAAAGGGGGCAACAGCAGCGGCAGGCGATAGCGGCAGCAGGCTTATGGCAACGACAGGATATGGCAATGTCAGTGCCTGACAAGTACTGCAACCTACTCGCCACGTTGCATGGCTGGCAAGTGCAGTGCACGAAGTGAGCTCCAGCCAGTCAGCATCCTGTGCACCCTCAGGCCCGCCCCTCATCGCCCCTCAGCTAGGCGATGCGCCCAACCTGCCCTGCCGCACCACCACATCCCTGCTTACCACCTGCTGCCACCCTTCCCAGCCCCTAACCCCTGCACACACTCCCATGTCGTTCAACAGCCTAGCACTTTCACCCCAGCGCATGCTTCCCCGGCCTCTGACCCGATCCTCCGTCCCTCACGCTGCCGGCAGTTCCACCCACCTCCTTTCACAGGGTGAGGTTTATGCAGGCCAGTAACCACCACGTCTATGTCTGACTGCCACGTGGCGAGGCCGTTGACATAACTGCCGAACACCTCCGTGCGTACATTGCGCTTGCCCTTGGTGAACACGCCTGCGACGGCCTGCCGTACCCTGCAAGGGTTTGCATTTGTGTGGGGAGCAGGGACAGACGGAAAGGTTGGGGCGTAGGGCGCAGGGGCAAGGTGTGACGTTGCTTGTGTGGGGTGGTGACGATGTTGAGGGGCGAGGTGTGACGTTGCTTGTGTGTGGGGGCGAAGATGTTGCATTCCACATGTGGGAGGCGCTGCTTAGTGAGCAGTCATGGCATCAAATTGTAGATTGCTCGTCCCACTTGGTAAACCAACAATGCTTGGACCGAACCACCCAATGGCGTTGCGCAAGCCACTTGTTGTTAGATGTACTTGACAGCTGATCCCATGAGCGGTTGACATGCCCTCATGATTCGATTGAAAACGCAAATGGTATCCGCAGCAACGGTTGATGAACGCCCCCCATGACCTCATAACCACAACTCCCTGCTGTCAGCTTCACCCCTCACTCCCACGTCACCCTGCAGCAACCCCGACTCCTCTTACACCCAGCACCTGCACCCCACATGTGCGGTCACGCAGTCCCCATTCCCCAACTGAACACCCAGCCCAGGCCATAGCAACACCTACCCCTCAATAAGCGCCTCCCTCGTTCGGTGCTCCTCCTCAGTCGGCGAGATGCCTCGGCAAAAGCTCTGTATGTTGTGATGCAGCGGCGAGTAGCCGTTGCTGACGTTCCCTTGCTCCCCCGGATCTGACCCTAATTGGCCGTCTGTCTCACCGGATGTACTGCCCTGCGCTGCCACTGCCGCCTGCTCAGAGTTCACTGCCCGAGTGCTGCATGGGCGACACGAGCGGCTGAGGCAGCTGTGCGACATGCCTGGTGCTGGTGTCATGCGAGGTAGGTGCTGCCGGGAGGGGTGTGGCAGGGATGAGAGCATGCTGTGAAGCACAGAGCCTCCTGAGCTGCTGGGCTGCTCACAGCGGCAGCAGCTGGATGCTGTTGTCTGTAGCGTGGCTGAGCAGGTGGTGATGCTGTGCGCTCGGCTCAAGGATGCCGCCTGAGCATGAGGGCTGATGCTGATGCTGATGCATGGGCGGTGCAGGCGGACAGTGCTGGTCACCTGCGGCTGCATGGCCAATGCTTGTGGCTGGCGATTCGGCCGCAGCAGGCTGCCGAAGCCGCCTGGGCCGCTTGCTGGCATGTGCAGCCGCATGACCTGGCCTGCTTGCGTGGGCGCTGCTCGCGCCGCTTGTGCAGCAGCTGCGACCAGCGCGCCGATACAGTACTCCCAGCAACGCGCCAGGCCCGCTCTCGCTTGATGTACTCTGTCACGGGGCTGGAAAGCTGTGCAGGTTCACACATTCACACTGAGGAGGTGGTTTGTTGTTAGAACCAGCCTTGGCGCCAAGCGAAAGCAATTGCATGCAGGCAGCACCCGTGCGTTGTAGAGCACCTGCGCACCTCAAGAGCATACACACCTGCTGAGTAGCAGCGCGCGGGGCACGCGTTCGAGCCAGGACAGGCAGCAACGATGGCGGGGTGCAGCTGCTCATGCAGCATCAAGATATCGATGTGGTGGTGCTGGGCCGTGCACGCGGTGCGTCTGCAGCAGGGGGAGTCCTCGGCCGGTGCTCGCCCGGGTGCAGCTTCTCATTTTTGCGTGCACTGACCTGCACCGCCACAGATTATCTCCGCCACGTACCTTGGTCTGTGCGTCACGTCGGGCAACAACATTTCCAGGGTGCGCCGAGCCAGGAAGGGGGGAATCTGCTGACAACGGTCTGTCAGGTGACTTCAGCTGTCGCTTCAGCTGTCGATCATCCCCTCACCATGCTGACGAGCCCTGCACATGCCGCATGCAGACAACAATCCTCGGAAGCAATGGTGCCCTGTACAAGAGTGGTGCGTGCCTTGTAGCTCCACGCTGCCTATGCCACACGCTTGCTGCTTGCATGCGCTCCACCAGCCCATCCTGTCACGCCCTCTGCGACAGGCCTGATGGCATGCGTGGTGCTGTCCTTCATCGTTGTCTTCTTCTACCTCATCGCGTCGCCCGTCATCATGCTGGGGTGAGTACAGCAGCGCTTGGCGCGGAGCGTGTTGCCCAGGGTTACTGTGGGCTTTTGCCACAGTGGTTGCATGACGAACTCAGCATGTTTCGCGACCCTGCGCTGTGCTGCATGCAGGCGCGTGTTTGGTGCTGACCTGACGCTCAGGTGAGTCGCTCCCTTCACGTGAGTTGCGTTGTCAGCCGTCCCTCTGACCTGCTTTGCAAACCTTGCTCAGTACCTTTGGTTGGTCATTCACTTGTGTTGTCTGCTCATCAACAGCATTATTCAGTACTGCCTTGGCTTTCTAACCTGCTTTTGATTTACATGCACTGGCTGACCTGAGCCGCACTTGTCTACCCCTGTCCCTTCTGCACTGCTGCGCAGCTACGGCGTGCTGCTTGGCTCTGGCTGGAACGCAGCCTGGGTGGTGCTGCTGTCAGGACTGGTGCTCAACGCAGCTAAAGATTTGGTAAGATCTCACACCCGCGACCGCAGCATGCTGTCGTATGTGTTGGTAGTTTGGGGCGTCGAGGGTGCTGGGTGGGAGGTGGGCATCAAAGGGCCCCATGTTTGACATTGGCAGCAGAGCGCTGCAAGCAGTCAGTTGATGTTGATGATGTGCTTGCGCAGGGGCATGGATGCAGGGGCTGGTGATGGGGAGATGCATTTGTTGTGGTGATTTTGAGAGGGGAGCTGCGCTTGAGCATCCCCTGGCGTCTGCTGTAGGATTAGGATTGACAGCGTTATCAACACCTGGCCATACACTGCTCGTCTGCACCATGGTGGAATGGCAGTGATACTGAACACCGACCGTTGCTATTTGCATCATGTGCAGGCCACCAACCTGAACAACAACCAGTACTGGTCAAACGCAGATTACTCAGCTTTCCAGGCAACTTACGGTGCGTTACAGCTTGCATAGACAGCAACCTGGCCTGTAAGCTCAGCTAGTTGGGGCAACTAGCAAACAAGCCTCTTTCAGCACCCTGTTGATGAGTTGTCACTCTGTGACACCTGATCATACTGCCTGGCTACGTGCTGCTTACACCCCCCTCACAGCTTTTGCCTACATCATGTGTGGGTCGTTTGTCATCCTGACCGTCCTGCTCTTCTTTGGGAGGAGGGCGTTTGGCACCACTGCGGGCTCCGCAGCTGCTACCACTGGCGGCGAGGCGTACAAGCCAAGCGTGGGTGCGGCGATGAACAGCTCAGGTGTGTCCCTGAGCTAGACAGACAGCGGAGAGGGGCGGATGTGCTTTACTATTAGGAAAATGAGGGAACGATTCCTGATTGACCAACACAATACCCCTCACCAACAGTTGTTCCTACCTGTTGGGCACATTCCAAAGCAAAAGGTGCCATGCTGCCCTCATTTAAGCATGTGGTTGCATGGTGTTCAGGTGGATTGTTCAAGAGGTTGAGCTCGGTTCTTCCTGGATTTCTTGTTTGCCCACCCGTTGCATGCACGTGCCTCTCCAGGTCCAGGGATGGAGCTCCCACCCAGCAAGAGCAACCAGTGGCCGCCTCCCTCAGGCGGTGTGGCCGCAACCAACACGGGGGCGTGGAGCGGCTGGAACGGCGGCACAAATGTCTGATCTGTTCAGCCCAGCGTGTTTACCCCAGAAGGGCCTCCGGGGAACTGGTTAGTTTACAGAGGATGGCCAGGCAACGCTCTCAGGCTGGGTGAAGCAAGGCGAGCTATGCATAGGTGGGGCCCTCGTGGTGCACTCGTGGCTTGCAGCTCCAGCAAGCACCTGGAGCAAGTTGCTAGCATGTTGACAGGGTGAGCTGGGCTGTTGGCGTCATGGGCGTGCCCTGTCTGGTGTGCGTGGGAGTCCTTTGACTGCGGCATGCAGCTCTGTGCTGGATGGATGGATGGATGGATGGATGGATGGATGGAGCTGGGTATGGTCTGTGTATACAGTGAGGCAGCAGGCATAGAATGCACAGTGGTGCTGCAGAGTGTAGTAGGATGGCTTCTGCATGTTTGAATAAGTTTGGTGCATGCCCTGTACAAGCAAGGCACTTTCTTGAGCCGCAGCACTTTCTGTACAGTTGCTGTTGAGCGTCTTGCACTGTTGATGTATTGTTACCCGCAGGCACCGGCAGTTTCTTCCCCGACCAGAGCGTCTGCGTGTATGCAGCCTATGCAAGGCATTATCGCCAGACACTACTCAAGGCAATACCTTGGCACTGTGGGCGAACAAGCACGAAGAGCCAACTGTAATGCAGCTCCAAAATTTGGGCAGCAAGCTTTGGCCCTCCAGGTCTGACACATGCGGAGTTTGCTTTCAAAACGGCACCTCTGACGCACTTTCAAAGGCAAGGGCTCTGGACATGGCGAAATGCCTGCACGAGGGTTCTGCTGAAACCAACAGGTTGTGTGGACGCTGGTGCTAACTTGGTTTTTGTCACGGATTTACGCAGAGCTGGTGGCCTGTCGCGTTGTCGGCGTCACTGGATGGGCGATGCAAGCTAGCAGCAACAGGCGCAGCATCCGCTGTCGTTTGCATAAAACGAAGCCACTTGCATGCTTGGCGCGCCTACTTGTTCTTCTAGCTGCGCTGCACGCGCTGCAAGGAGCAGATGGTGCGGTCACCCGCGCGGTGGACTCGGGCCACAACTTAGCAGCGAACCTGGTGGCCGCTGATGCGCCCGGCGTGTTACTTCTCACCAGGGATGTGCGCATGCAGCAGGCAGACTGGTAAGCCAAAGGCAGAACCTGCAAACATGGGTCCAACCATGCGGTTACTTGGCTTGGCCCTACCCATATGGCCATGCATGCCCATGCAGGCCAACAGGGGTCAGCACGCAGCTGAAGAAGAACGTGACCATCCAGGGTGCAGTGGCGAATGGCACGTCCATTACTTTTCCCACACTGGATTGGAACTGGGTCAGCAGGGTGCTCACCATGGCACCCAACGTGTGGCTCACTGTGCGTGGCGTCACCATGGCCGGCTTCAGACCAGTGGTGAGGGGCTGCGCCAGTCCATGCTCCTACGCATGCTCCTACGCACACATCCACAAGCATCCCCCCATGCATCATTGCTGCTGAAATTGTCAAGGGGCTGTGGGAGTGCACGCTCCTACGCATGCTCCTACTCATCCAGCAGCATCCCCCCTGCTGCTGCAGTTGGTAAGGGGCTGCGTTACTGCTCCCAGGCATGCTCCTACTCAAGCTCCTACTCGTGCGCCAGCATTCCTCCATGTATCACCCCTGGTCTAGCTGCTCAACTCACACCACGGTTGCATCTACCTAACTGCGACAAGCTGACTGTGCGCCTGCGTGTCCCGCTGCGCCCGCAGCTTGGCAGCGATTTTGCATTCCTGTCTTACTCTCCACGTAGTCGCTTGGTGAGTGGGGCAAGGCAGTCTGCGGAAGCAAGGTGGACTACAGCGCACTCTGAGAGGAGGGACAGCCAGCAGCGGCAAGGTTGGGGCAGCAGCAGGGAGGGCCTGTGAACTGAGCTGAGCGGCGGGGGGTGGGCTGACGGTGGAGAGTGGGCTCAGTGGCACGGAGGGGCAGCCAGTAGCGCTGTGAAGTGAAGGGCGGCGGGAGGTACATGCCCACCTGCAGCACAACCTGCTGTCTCAGAAGGCGGAGGGGTAGTCAGCAGTGCTGGAAAGTTAAGGGCAGGGAGGAATGCCCGCCTGCCTGCAGCATACTCTGTCTTGGCAGGAGTACGGGACACGGGGGTCGGCAGGGATATGGGGAAGCCAGCTGCTGTGAGAAGCAAAGGGTGGCGCGCTTGAGCCATCACAGACGCTCCTTGTCCTGTGTTGGTACTGCATCCTTGACTGCAGGAGCTGCAAGATGTAATTGTCCTGTCCCCGATTGGAGTGCCAAACACGCTTCGCGTGCCTGGTGAGCGTTGGCCAGGGAAGGCTGTTTAAGGACTGGAGTCTTCTTTGCAATAGGATAACACAGCATGCAGATCGTGGCAGGTTCGATTGCCTAGTGGCAGCTTCGATTGCCTAGTGGCAGCTGCGATTGCCTAGTGGCAGGTTCCCTTGACCCACGCCTCAGGGCTCATCGCATATGCCTTTACCTGTCTCACCGCTCCTCAACCTCAACCCTTGCTACCTGACCTCTGCATGCAGCGGCGCGTGCAACGGCTCCCCCAGTGTCGATGCCTAACTTCACGCAGCAAGTGGATGCATGGCCCGGATGCTATGGCTGGAGCAACAGCGCCGGTACGTACTTCTGCTATGAGGACTCCATGCACTATGTGAGTTGACTGTGTTTATTTAAATTATAGTGTTTCTGCAGGGTGGTGGTGCTCGGGTTGGCGGTGATGCTGTGCTATTTCCTTGCCCGACACACTCTATGAAGAGCAAACGACAAACAAATGATCACCAAGGTTGCACCAGCGTGTATCATTGCGGCAAGCCATGAAACAGGCTCCTGCCACTGAATTGCAAACTGCGCTGTGGGCACGCAGATCGATATGGCCTCGGACATCCCAGCCAACTCCGTCTTCTTGTGGGGGAGCGGAGGTTATGTTGTACATTACACCAACTGTACCGCAGCTGCGCCCCGCGTCATAAGCGACGCGTGCATAAACGCCTCCACCCTGGTCCAGTGCTACAGTGAAGGTGTGGCGGCGTCCATACCTCCACCCCCAGCGCCACCCACCCCGCCGGCGGCCGCTGCGCCTTCTGACGGCGGTCCGTCGCCGGTACCGCTGCAGATTATCCTGCCGTCGGTGCTCCTAGGTAGGCGACTCGCTGCAGCCCTATGGCCCAGAGCGCTCTGGGGGCCTCACTTTCCTTGAGTAAGGGGTTATGCGGCATGCCAGCCTTGACCTCAGGCACGTCACAGCAACCTGCAGATGTGTTGGCCCTGGCAGATCCTTTTCTCAGAATCTCTTTCTGAGGGAGACAGAAGGGATGCAAAGTGAGGACATTATTCTGACCCCTCCAACTCACCTCCGCGACCACCATGCATGCTGTGCGCCGCCGCTGCCCCTGTAGGCATGCTCACGCTGCTGCTGCTCTGCCTGGGCGGCTGGTGGTGGTACCGCCACTGTACGCACCTCCTGCCTGCGCCGCTGCTGTCCCTGAAGAGGTACATGGCTCCACTCCCCGGGGACGAGACCACGCTCGTGGTAACCGACATCCAGGGCTCGACCGCGCTGTGGGAGGCGCTGCCAGCTGCTGTCATGGGTGAGACACTATGAGTTTCGCGTAAGCGAAATCGGAAGAGTTCACATCAGAGGGATATAGTAGCTGTCGGGATGCTAGCTGATGCAGCAGTCAGCCACTAGCATACGTCTCCATTGCGCCTCGGGGGTTGATTCAGGGGACGCATCAGAGGGACACGTCAGCAGTCAACGCACCAGCCATGGAACCAAATGCTGCCTTGACCACCAGTCTGCCAACAGCTCTTATCCCTGCACATTAACAGCTGTCCTCCGTGTGCTTCTTCCGTGTGCTCCCCTGTCGCGCAGACTCGGCGCTGAAGCTTCACCACGCTTGCATCCGCCAAGTGCTGGTCAAGTACTGCGGCACAGAGAGCGCGACGGAGGGGGACAGGTGGGGGTGCGGAGGGGCGTTTGCGCCGGGGGTTGAGAGTCGAGTGCGGGGCTGCGCAAGGGCACGTGGGTGTTGATAACACTTGTTATCACACTAAATACACACTGAGGTGTGAGTTGGAGGCATGTGCGCCTTGGTGGCTTGATGGACGCGACCGCGTGTACGCCTGCGTGTCCATTCTACGGTGCATTGACCTGGTCCTGTGCTGCACCTGCTGCGCAGCTTCATCCTGGCGTTCCACACCGCTGAGCTGGCGCTCGACTTCTGCCTGGACGCGCAAGAGCAACTGATGCAGGCAAGCAGCATGCCCAGGGACAACATGCCAAGGGGAAACACCAGAGCCTAGTTGAACACAGAAGCGGTGCAACCTCCAAGGGGAAGCACTGGTCAGCTAGTTGAAAACAGCAGTGGGGCCACCCCCACGTCTCGGCCAGGTGCCAAGGGGAAGCATTAACGACACAGGCTAAATGCAGCAGTGGGGCGACCTCCAAGGGGAAGCACTGGTCAGCTAGTTGAAAA
>JAWZTI010000205.1:0-35680 GCA_039880955.1 Chlamydomonas urium | reverse complement strand
GATTAGCAGGGAATGTGGGCAGCAGGGGGCGCAAGCAACATGGAACAAGCAACATGCCCTTTCGCCGCAGTTTCTCACACCTGTTCCCACACTTTGGTACCTGTGCAGGACCATGAGGTGCTTGATCTGGTGCAGCAGCTGATGCCGCTGGCCATCTGGATGCTGCCACTGAATGCGATGGTGTATGTGCTGGACGGCGTGCTGGTGGGCGCGTCAGACTTCCAGGTGGGTGTGGGGGAAGTGTGAGCATGCCCGCCAGGCCAGGTGGCACACTCGGTGCGTCAAGCCTGTCGCCTGCGTCATTGCCATGCTATTTTCCAGATGAAGTTGTCTTCTCGACAACTTGTGGTGGACAGGGGGCATCAGCGTGGCTCCCACTTGCGGTCTCCTCTGCTGCTGCTTCTGCCTCCTCACCCGCGCCTCCTGATTCTCCCTCCTTCCCCCCTCCCTCAATAGTTCCTGGTAGGAGCCATGGTGCTCGCGTCAGGCGCCGCCGCCTCGCTGCTGCTCTCCGTCGAGCCCCTGCAGCTCGGTCTAGCAGGGGTGTGGGGCGCACAGGTCGTCCTTATGGCAGGCCGTGCAGCCACCCTGGGGGCCCGCTACTGGAGCGAAAGCGGGCCACTCCCACCCTCCCAGGCAGGGGATGATGGCGTGCCTACGTATGAGTCGCTGGCAAGTGGTAGCTGCAGCGGGTTGAGCGACGAGGAGGACGAGCTGGATGCGCGTAGCAGCGGCAGCAGCTTCATGAGCTATGCAAGCGCTAGCAGCATGGATGGCGAGGGAAGTGTGGCGCTGTTGGCGCCGCCCTCCTCGGCCTGCGCGGCGGGGGCGGCGGCGATGGCGGCGGCGGCCGTGACGGCGGCGTGCAGTAGCAGCAGCGGCATGGCGCAGGAAGAGCCCAGCTGCAGCAGCAGCAACGGTATCGGCAATGGTAGCAGCAGCAGCAGCGGCAGCAGCGGCGCGAATGGGAGTGCAAGCGCAAGGCTGGAGATGACGTTTGGCGCATCAGCCTTGGCTGCCTGCTCACTCTCAGAGGTGCAGGCAGGGGCGGAGCTGGATGTGGGGGCCGGGGTGCCGGGTGGGTTTGTGCCGGTGCCGGCCAACGCACCGGAACTAGCAGGTTCAGTGATTCTCGAGAGGGCACCCACGGTGCACATGGGAGGGCCAGCAGCGGGCAGCCGCACCCCGGTATGAGAGATAGACAATCTGTACCTCTGGTTGAGCCCCAGTGCCGCTGGTGTAGCAGTTGCTCAGCCCTGGCGCAGCCTCGGCGCAGCATGCTCTTGTCATGCCCGGCGTGGTGCCTTGCTTGGTGGTGACCACGGGCACCTGGGCTTGGTGTTTGCTGGGAAGCGGCCAGACGTTAGGTGCAAACATTTGGTGCAGGAACAGCGCCTGTCTGGCGGCAGAGGCGATGCAGCTGGACTTTGACTCATCACACCCACTGCCACGGCACATTGCACTGCAGCTTGCACCATGCGCGTGCGCAACGCACTGCCTCGCCAGCTGAGTCGCAGCGTGCGGACCATTCCCATCCGCAGCGCTTGCCACTCTGCAGGGTACCCCTGTCTAGCGCACAGACCCTGTCCCGTGGCCGTCTTGATGTGCCTTGCGGCGATCTTGATGCCGTTTTCGTCCACCGCCCGAGTGAGCGTGAGCCACCCCCCCCCGCGGTATTTGTGCCCCGCCACGATTTGGTTTCAGTCACAGCTTTCGACCGTCGTTCTCATGAGCCATGTGCGAGGCGCACGCGAGGTCTCTCCGGGGGACCCTCCGCCCTCTCCTTGGCCCTCGGGCCCTATTTGTACTTTGTTGCGCAGTTTGCGAGAGAGCGTGTGCCCCTGCAGCCTAGATGTACCATTGTCCGCCCACGACACCCAACCAGGGCACTGGCACGCCGCGTAGGGGGTGCGCGTGTGTGTGTACAGGTTGCAGCTTTCCGTCCGCAGCGGTTGGTTTGGTGTTTGCATATTGAGCAGGAACTTCCCTAGCAAAAGACAGCGCATGCAACCGCACACACCTCACACATATCTCAATGCCGAATTTTGCTTTCGGGCTGAGGGTCAGTCTGTCCCCACCTTCGTGCCGTGCATTGGCCCCCCTCTGCGGTGCAAGCCATCGCACAAGTGGTCCATGCATGGGTGGGGACAGCACGTTATTCATCATGAACCCACCATAGGCAGCAGCAGTTTGCAGACTTCTTGTGTTGTGCCTGCCCTCCATACCGTGCATCGACCAACATTTCCTGTTGTTTCCGGAGGGGAGCGGTTGCCATTTGCATGCTCCGTCTCCCCCAGTGTTCTGTTGAAGTCATCAAGTGATGATTGCCTTCAGGATGTGGATGGATGTATCGCTTTGGACAGCTAGGAGCACCTTCAGGTGTCAGGCAGCACCACCCTCGCACAATGTTCGATGCACCAGGCCAGTGGTTACCTCCGAGCAACAAGGGGGAGTAAAACCACATTCGTGCGCTGGTCTGCGTCCCCGCGGCTCCTGTGAAGCGGGGCGCATGTGCAAGAGCCTGCCGAGCGCAGATAGTGGCTGGCGGGGATGACGGGCGCATGGCGGGCTGGGGTAGCTGGGCACCTCCATATCCCATGCCCTGCACTCCTGTGACGCCCAAGGAACGCGCTATCAGCCATCCCAACCAACAACACAAGGGCGCAAGAGGCGACTGCCGCATCGCGCCAGCCCAGCACCCCCCAACTTCTGCCCACACGCCCTGTGCCAGCAATTCAGCAGCGTCCACACGAGACAGAGCTACGACGATTGGCAGCAATCACAGCAAGGCTGAACAGCGCTGCTTGTCAGCGGCACTGCTGTGCAAGGCAACGCCCAGGTTCGCCTCGGCAACAACAACAACACAGCTCTTTTTCTAGCGTCTGCAGCCAGCAATGCGAAGTGGTCGCGAGGGAAGCTACGAGGTCATATGGAAGGCGCTAAAGAAGGGGCAGACGGACAAGTGCCTTGGTGCAATCCTGCGCGTTCGGGCCACGGAGCAATGGGCGGTGCAGGAGCTGCTCGTGCGCGTGGATGCAAAAGGACGCTCACTGCTAGCGCTGGCGGTGGAGAAGAAGGCGACGGAGGTGGTTCACATGGTGAGCTTCCTGCCATGCATGCCATGCCATGCTGGAAATCCCATGCAACAACACCAGCACCAGCAACAGCCTGTGACAGCCCATGCTCCTGCACAAAAATGTGTGGCAACTTCAGCATGCGAGGCCAGCCATGCACCTGCACTGCAGACACCTCTAACACCACTGCAACACGCACTGCCCCTGGCCCTCGCAGCTGCTGGACTGCGGTGCATGCGCATCTGACGTGAGCTCCATGCGGGGCAGTGCCCTTCATGCAGCCGTGTCCATCCGCAATGTGGAGCTGCTAGACCTGCTGCTGTCAAAGGGGGCAGTGCCCTGGCAAGCAGACGGCTGTGGGTACAGCGCTATGGATGACGCAATGGACAATTCCTGGCAGGATGCCCTTGACAGGTGAGGACCCCTCAACGAAAGTAGCGTGAAGTTGCAGCATTTGATACTTGGGTGCACGTTGGGTGGAGCACAGTACAGATTGGTCCACTTTGCTGCTGCTTCACAGAGCTTGCGGGCAATCTTCCCTTTGTGACACCACGTCACACAAGGTCATGTCACATGAGCAAATGCATCGGCTGTTAATCAGCGCTGCTTCAGTTCACCTTCTTCAGCTTATCTGACCTGAATGGCCATCGTGCTGCAGGTTCCGCGCCCAAGCGCCCTTTGCTGGCATGGTGGAGGTCAAGGTGAGAGAGCGTACACATTTAGCTCAGCGCAGAGCAGGGGCATAGCCAGGCAGGGGCACAGCAGCAGCAGCAGCAGCTTCTTGCCAGTATCAGCGCTAACGGATGGCCCTGTGTGCACCTGTTGGTCCCTTGTCCTCACAGGTGACCCGCATGGCCGGCCTGTCCTCCACTTACAAGCGCTGCCTGATCATCCTGGCCCCACACCTGGCTGGTCCCGCCCCCAGCACCACAAAGCCACGGCCCAAGCCATCGCCCACTGAGCAGCAGCGTGCCCTCACTCAGATGTGCCTGTTCATCCGCCAGGAGAGCGTGAAGCAGGGCCCGGTCACAAAGCTGTGGCTGGGTGATGTGCTGGTCAAGCGCAGTACCCCACGCGGCAGCCACGTGCAGCTGGTGAGTCCTGCGCAGATGCAGGACTGTGCAAAAAACTAGCCACCTGCCAGCATGCACATGCCCGGTGACCAGCTGGTCAGTGTGTAGATGCAGACTGTGAAGATTCATGAATAGCTAAATGATTCATGAATAGATAGATGAATAGAAACATGAATAGCTAAATGGAAGCGCCAGGTGCCAGGTGGCCAGCTGGGCAGGTTGCGCTGCACACTGTGCAGCTGCAGCTGCCAGATGCCTGATGGCGGTGCAGCGTGATGATGGGTTGCAGGGGCCATGGTAGTAGCAAAACAGTTGCATGAGGGCATACGTGCAAAGCTAGCTGCTGGTGCCCTTGCACCGCTGACTTTGCACCTGCAAATGAGCTGCCGCCAACTCCAAGCAGCAGCCCACGTGCAACCAACCCAGTGTCTCATCTGCCCGCTGCGTGCTGCGCAGGTGCTGCGGCCGGACCACCCGATTCCCGCTGGGGGCCTGTGCCTTCGAAAGTCCGAGGATGGCCGCCTAACCGTCAAGTTCCGCGCCCTTGACATATCCCCGTCAGCCGCTGCGGTTCTGAATCAGCTGGCAGACGTGATTTTGGCAGAAGCCGCTGCAGCAGCGGCGATGCCTGGTACGCTTGGCCCGTCGTCAGAGGCGTCAGGATCGGCGAGCGGAGGCACTGGCTCGACAGCGGGCATGGGGTCAGATGGGCCGACCTCGGGAGCGGCGAGGCCGTCGCGCTTGCCGGGAGGCAGCAGCGGCGCTGCTTCGCACAGCCATGCGTTGCCCCACTCGCCTGCATCACCCTTGCACGCTGCGCGTGCCGCCAGTAGCTTCGCGGACGCCGCTGCGGCAGCGGCTGCAGTGCTGGCAGGCGCAGCAGCAGTGTCAGGAGCGAGGTCCCCCGCCAGGAGCAGGGCAGGGGATGCAGCAGCTGCAGCAGCACAGAGCTACGGGCAGGGCCAGGCAGCGCAGGATGCATACTGGCAGCAGTACCAGCAGCGGTATGAGCAGCAGTACATGCAACACCGCCAGGCGCAGCACATGGCCCAAAGTCAGCAGCCGCAGCTGCAGCCGTATCAGATGCCGCAACAGCCAGACTACACGTCTCACCATCAGGGCGGCACTACAAATGGTCCCCAGGGGCCAAGCTCGTCGCCTGCATCGTACGGCCTGCCTGTGTCACACAACCTGCAGCCCCCTCACTCCTACCTGCAAGCGCACTACCAGGCCCAGCAGCAGCAGCAGCAACAAACGCAGCAGCAGGAATATCAGGAGCAGACTGCTGCAGCCGCCAACGCCAAGGCGCGCAAGCGCTGGCAGGTCCCTGGCGACTCGTCTGCTTACGACAGCAGCAGCCAGGGCGACCCCAACGCCACCCTTGACCACTGGATGTCCCCTGCCGCCGGCAACGCTGGCAGCGGCGGGGCCGGAGCCTCTTCTAGCTCCGCCTATGCAGCACACGCCGGACCTAGCCCTGCCCCTGCATCCAACCTGGCTGCACCAGGGTCGGTTTCGGGGTCGATGGCAGGGCGCCAGTACTCTAAAGCAGGCTCGAGTGGCGGTTGCAGCTCTGGCAAGGGTGCGTCTCAGGGCTGCGCGCCTTCAGCACCTCTCATGCCGCTTTTGACTCAGCTGCCATCGCCTCAATACCCCTTCGAGCAGCAAGCGCAGCACCAGCACCAGCACCAGAGCCAGGCACAGCACCAGGTGCAGCAGCCGTTGCAGCAGCAGGCGTTGGGCGCGCCACCCACTGCCCGCTGGTGGCTCGGGGAAGCAAGCAATGGCTGCAGCACTAGCAGCAGCAACGGTGGTAGCACGGCTGCTGCTCGCCCGAGCTCAGTGCCCCCCGCTTTCATCCCCAGGGACGCAGACGGCACTGTACAGCTTTCTGCTCAGGCCAAGGGTGACAAGGACAGGCCTGTAAAGGCTCCCGGCTCGCTGGCGTCGGTTGGGGGCAGCACCGCCGCCCACTGGCCAGCAATGCCAGGCAGCGCTGCTGCTGTCCACGCGCGCTGCCAGGGCGGCTCAATGCCGGGATCAGGCCCGTACCCAGGTGCACAGGGTGAGAGTGGCCGCTGTGTGATCTGCCTGGTGGCGCCAGCCCAGGTGGGCTTTCTGCATCACGACACGGTGCACCTGGCTGCCTGTTGGGAGTGCGCGCAAAGCCTGGTGCACAGGCAGGGCGGCGGCAAGGGCCAAGCGCCTGCGGGCCCTGCCTGTTGCCCGCTGTGCAGGGAGCCCATAGAGCGCGTGCTCGCGGTGTACTAGTTATGTTTCAAGACATGGAATTATGCATCGTGTTTTGACCTTCATTGAGTTAGAGCTTTTGTCGGACATCTTCTTCATCTTGCACGGCAAGTCTGAGCAGTGTCTCTCTGGAAAACGAGAGCTTTGTACATTGAAACCAAGTAACCGCCTCCTGGCATTGCGCCTGCAACATCCATCTTCAGCATCATCAATAGCGTCCTCTGACAGCATGGACGAGGACAGCGACAATCGTCTGACGCGGCCAAACTCAAAGTTCCTGGCGCGGGCGCTGCGAGGCGTGCAGCAAACAAACCAGCGCAAAATCGCAGACAATGCGCAGCGGGCATCGCAAAAGGCACGTTGCAGCTCTGACGGAGGTTGCATGACAAGGCATGCACGCCGGACGCTGACTCACCATGCATGGTTGCGCCATGCAGGCGGTGGGGTGGCATGGCGCTGCCAGCTTGCGGCCAGCCTTGCAGAGGGCCAGCAAGCTAGGCTCGTCTGTGGTGCGGAGGGCTGCGTTGAGCTCCGCCATGCAGCAGAAGCTGGTGCTGTGCTCAGCGCTGCTGACAGAGGCAAGTTGGGGTCCCTGGCTGGTGATGGTGCGTGCCCTAACCGTAGCAGTGCACCAAGCAGCGGACAGGCCGGCAAGGGTTGGTTACAAGGGAAGTATTTTGCAAGTCAGGCTATGTGCTTTTACTGCACATGGTGTCCAGCTGGTTCCATGGTGTGTGCATGAATGCAGGTGGCTTTGACATTTGGCTTCGCGCTGCGAATCTCCAATCCTTACGGCATGGACACATCACCAGAGGCATTGCGCAGCACTAGCGCCGCCACCCCAACAACAGCACCAGCACCGGTAGCTGGCACTAACAACGCAGCCACAGCAGGCCAGGAAGGGGTGGCAGGGGCGGCAGAGGGGGCTGTGGAGGGTGAAGGTGCCGAGGAGAGGCCAGCAGGTGCAAGCGCAGGGGGCGAGGCAGGGCAGGGGGCGACGGCGGCAGCAGCTGGGCGAGGTGGTGCTGAGGGTACCGTGCGGCTGCAGCCGCTGCATGCCAGCATCAAGTGCCAGGAGGAGGTGGAGGAGGAGGAGGTGGAGGAGGAGGTGGAGGAGGAGGCGGGCTGGGAGGACGGGGAGGAGGGACAGCAGGCGGACGACGCTGTGTCCCCGCGCCTTGTCAGCCCAGGCTCGAAGCGCAAGGTACGCCGGGGTTTCAACCGCGAGCACGGAAAGCAGAAAGTTTGAGGTATGCAAGGGTTGCGATGGTAAGCACAAGGGCTCAAAGTGTGATGTGCGCCAGGGCTAGTGCCTGAGGACATGCTTCAGCCTGGCTCACTGCTGTGCTGCCGTACGTCACCCTGGCTGTACTGCGCAACTTGCAGTGCAAACAGTGACCTGCCGCTGTCCACCTGCCATGCCATGCCGCGCCTTGCCACCCACAGGCTGCGGCAGCCCGCCCTAAGCTCCAGATAGGCAGCCGGCTCATGGCAACGGCCTTTGGCGCAGTGGGCATCGTGGGCTCGGCAAGACGCAGGTAAGACCTGAACCCTCTGGCGAGGCATAAAGTGTATGGAAGGGTGTGTGACCTATTTCTTAAAACATTCCCGCGCTATGGTACTACACAATTGTCTGCCACCCATCTTCCCTGCTTGGGTCCTCTTACTCATGTCCTTCCGCCCTTCCCTGGCCGCTCCATCACCCTCGCAGGGCCCTGAACCTGAAGCGACAGAGCAGCGCACAAGCCGGGGCTACAGCGACAGCCTCAGCGCCTGCGGCGGCAGCAGCACCAGCGAGCCCAGCTCGCCAATTGCAGACCAAGGGCAAGGCAGACGTACTGGGCGGTGGTGCTTCTGCTGCTGAAGGTGAGACGGCAGCGCCTGCCGTGCCAGCGGCGGCGGCAGCTGACGCCAAGTCGCAGGGGCCAGACGTGCCTGGCAGCGCTGGCAAAACAGGGAGGAAGATCGTGTGGCCTAGTGTGGGCGGCGGTGGGCCGGTGACAGCCGGGGGGGCCAAGGCGGCGGCGGGAGGTGGCGATGGCGGAGCAAGTGATGCGGGTGGCGTGCTGCGTGATGGTGGTGCAGCGGCAAGCTCTGATGCAACGCATGCCAAAGCAACGGTGGCAACAAAGGGAGCGTCGGTAACGGGTGCAAACGGAGCCAGAAGGGGAAGCGAGGCTGCAACAGCCGCGACTGTGTTGGTGGCATCAGCATCCGGGGGCCACGGTGGTTCACCAGGGCCGCGCGGCAAGGCGCGAACGCCGATCAAAGCGCCTGCGAAAGCCGCTTTGGAAGCATGCGCGGCGGCGGAGGCGGCGACTGGGGAGGACAGTGCTGCGGCAACGGCGCTGCAAACGACTGGCAACGGCTCTACGCATTCGGAGGCTGTTGACGTTGGGACTGCATCAAATGGGCGTCAGGCCTCTGAGGGGCAGCAGCAGGGTAGCGGCTCGAAGCGGCCAGCAGCACGCGGGCTGTTTGGCGCAGCAATGCGAGACATCAAGAAGGTGAAAGGCAGCGGGTAACGCCTGTGGCGCACTGCGCCAGCTCGTGACGCCTGTGACGATCTGGATGCGTGAATGGGTTGTGCTGCAACCTATGGGGCGCCAGCAATGGTCTCAACCACAAACTCTGTGCTGGCTTTGGAGATGTCCGTGCTTTAGCTTGGTGCATGGTTGATTCTTGCATGTGGCGTGGACATGACCTTAGGCAACCAACGTTTGACTGTCAATCAGCTGCTGCGGTACGAACACAACCTTGCTCCTGCACCTGTCCAGCACCAGCGGCTGTTTGATGTGACCAAATGGAGTTTTTCCGCTGTACCTTTGACTCCGAGCGCGGCCTTTTCATGTTGTTGCACAAGTACAAAAGCCTGAATGGGTCGTTTTGTTGGCATTACAGTGAGCCAATTCACATGCATCTCATCCTGTATCATCTGTCATCAAGAAGCAAGGTGGACCTGGCAATGCTGCCATCCCTCATCCTGCTGCATCTCCCAGACCTGCTACTGCTGGCCCTGCCCTTGGCGGGCAGCATGGTCCCGCAATGTGCGTCTCAGCGCCGGCGTCCACTTCCGCAGCATGGCACGGACGTCAGCATCCATGCGCATGCCCTCTCCTCCCCACACCAGCATGTGGGGCAGGTCACTGAGACCGTTGCCGCCGACCTTCCTCACTGGCGTGAAGCCGAAGTAGGAGTAGTACCTTGTAATGTAAGCATCAGGGAAGGATCGAGCAAGTGGCAGATTAGGAGGAAGGCAGTGATGCGATCCATAGGATTCTGTCAAGGGCGCTGATGCCAAAAGAGGGCCTTGCTGCCAACCAGGTATGCAGCTTGCACCTGACCAGCTGCCAAGCTACCCACACCCAAGCCCGGACACATGCATGTGCTGCAATGTGCATCACCCAGTACACACACTTCAAGTGATACACCCAAGAGTCATAGCCGACTTGACGCAACACCGCGCCTAGGCACTGCAGGAACATGCCTTGACAGCCTCGAAGCAAGGGTCCTTCGCCCTTGTTGCGCCCTCTGGGTGGCGCTCAGTAGCTATGATTGTGGTCCGCATCACTCAAACTTTCCTGCCTGCCAACCTACCTGACCAAGCGCTCATGCCACTTGTCATCGTCATTGATGGCAAGGATCTCCGCCTTGGTACAGCCGCAGCTCAGGCCGTAACTGAAAGTAGCGCCTCCCAGCAGCAGCCCCAGTCCCAGCGTCCCCCTGATGCGCTGCCCCTCGTCGCCCTTGAGGTCCCTTATCAGCACTTGAAGTGTGTCGCAGTGCATGAGCCCGAACCAGGGCGCCACGAAGCCATCTGTCACTGCCACGATGCGACCCTTGACTTCATCAAAACTGTCAGCAGAGCTGTGGGAAGGGGCATCAGTGTGGCTTGACCTCGGGCTTTGGTCGCCACTGGCAGGTGTAGTGGGCTGACGGCAAATGATGCGGTAGAAGGGGCCAAAGTTGCTGATGCTGATGCTAAGGCCTCGCAGGCGTGCCACCTGCTGCACCTCTTGGAATGTGATGAGTGGTTCACTTTCTTGTGACGATGCCGAGGGCTGTGCTGCTGCTGCAGTGCTGGAGCCAGTAGCTGTGAGGGCAGAGCGACTGTTCATCCGCCGCTGCTGTGGTGCCACCGCCTTGCTTGACGTTGAAACACCATCGCTTGTCGAGACGTGTGAACAAGCAGGCAGGGCCATATTTGCCGGTAACGCAGGGCAGTGCTGTTGCACAATGGCGCAGGGCACATGTTGCTGCGCTCTAAAATGCAGTGCTCTTGAAGGAACCGACAGTTGTTGAGTTGACATCATGATAGCGGACGCTGTAAGACCACTGCATCTGCCGCGACCTCACGCGCAGTCGGTGAAGTGTGGCTAGTAAATTGCGAAGAATTATGATTGCAATTCATTTCAGATTGAATCAGTACCAGGTAGGGTCAGTAGGTATATATGAGCACTCGAGAGACAGTAAATAAGAAATAAGAGTGCAAAGGCCAGATTGCGTGATAAAACGTTGATTCATGGGAGATAAACCCTTCAAGTCTTACATCACCACATGTTTCTGATTCTTCGAAGAAGCTTTGACAACAGGCACAGCCTACTATGCGCTGCTACCACATACAGCTGCATACGCTGCGCTCGTTGCTCGAGGAGGCAGTTATCACTCACAAACGCATCCGTGGCGCTGCACTGAACATTCCTCTGCGGGGCCAGAGGCTCATTCGCTCTCGTTGTTGATGTCCAGATTGAGCGCAGCCGCTGCTGCCTCGAGTGCCACCACCACCTGGTCAAACCCGGGTCTGAACATGGGGTCCTGTGCCCAGCAGCGCTCTATCAGGTGTGCCACAGGGACGGGCACGTGTCCTGTAGTGCCTTCACTGCTGGCGCCAATTTCCATAACAGGAATGGTGGGCCGCAGGCCGTTGAGCACCACACCCACAATCTGACCTTCGTTGGCGCCGCTGAAAGGGCAAACCCTGCAAGCAGCATGGCAGATAGGCAGCACGGTGAGCTTCAAGGCCCTGTCCCAGTGAAGAGCACAAGCGGTGCTGTTGAACGCTGCATAATGGGCAAAACACCAAGTTGCAATGCTCACCCGGTGAACAGCTCGAACAGCACCATCGCAAAGGCATAAACATCAGCCTCGATGGAGCGTTTTGCGATTGCGCTGATGCCAACACCTTGCAGGATTTCAGGTGCAGCAAAGACCACGGTGCGTGCACCACTGGTCGGCATCATTGTACGGGTGACAGTCTGCACACCAAGCAAGCGCACAGCACATAGGTCAGTCACCACCAGCTGCAAGCAGGCTTGTAATCATTGTATCAAGCGTGAGTTGAGGGACTGACGTGAGCAGGCAACAGCAATAGCAATGCGGGTGTGCAGCAGCTGCTCCGCCACACCTTCATGGATGCCAGGCCAAAGTCGCTGATGTGGACGCGCAGTGCCTCATCGCACAGTAGGTTTGTGGTCTTCAGGTCACCATGCACGATCTGCGGCACAGTGCAAGGCCATTGGTGAGTAACGTGCTGTTGGGCAATGGCGGCGAGAGCTCGGCGCAGCAGATGCTGCAGGGCTCACCATCTCGTGGTGCCGTGCGTGCAGGTACCGCATGCCCCATGCGATCTCCCGTGCCATGCGCAGCCTTGTTGCCAGGTCCAGGTCAGGCCTCTCATCTAGAACAGTGCGCAGGGAGCCCCTGGAGTAGTAGCGCATCACGAGCGCAGGCGTGCCGGTGCCAGGCTCCAGCGTGATACCTGTATAAGCAGAGCCGCAACAGTGAAAGGCGAAACGCTGACTGCTGTACTGCGCTGCCGCTGTCAGCACTCATCCATAAAACATGGAGACAATGCAGTTCAGCACTCACCATAGATCTGTGCAATGTTGGGGTTCGTGCAGCTGGCCATGATGTATGCCTCACGGGCCAGCTCCTCCTGCGCACCCCTAATGTCGCCGCCATTTGCCTCCATCTTCTTAAGCACCACCACTTCGTCCTGCAGCAGCATTTGTGCAGCTGATCACAATCATGATCAGCACTATCAGCACTGCAGGTGTCACATTCTAACGCAAACATGATGGACATGGGTGGGGCTCCTTGCTTCCAGTGGCCTCGCACCTGCCACCTGCCCTTGCAGATGACGCCGTAGCCTCCCTGGCACAGGAACTCCATTGCTGTGCCAGGACCACCAACGCCTGTGACCTGATCCCACTCGATATAGCTGAGGTCACCAAGCTTGGAAATGATTTGGCCCTTGGTAGCATCAGATGTCACCTGCAACAAGACGTAGAATGATCAGGTTGACCCGGAACAAGCACACAGCCACACGAGCGTCCATCACAGGCGCAGACGCTCACCCGCTTCAGCATCTGCGACGCAGTTTGCGCCGCGGCAACGCGAGTGGATAGGGCGCTGTCACCAAGACTGGATGAGTACCGAGGCGCCTTGTCGGGCACAGATGTCATCTCCAGAACGACGTCATCGGCAGCGTTCTGCAGGTTGCTGTCGGCTGCTGCAGCATCTATTTGCATTGTGTCAGGGCTGCCTGTGCCTGCTGCTGGCTTGCCAGTGCTTGCTGTTGCTGATTGGGTGCGGCGCCGGTGCTTCCAAACCAGAAAGCCAGCCAAGAGCAGAATGAGCAGCCCTCCGACACCCAGGCCAACGCCCACGCCGACCGCAACTGCGCTGCTATTGCTGCTGCTGCCACTTCCGCTGCCGCCAATTGTGGACGAAGATGGTGCCAGAGACAAAGGTGTCTGTGAAAACGCCACGCACACAAGTTGCCCGGGGTAGACCAGGCTGCAATTGAGGTTTGGGTTCAGCGACTCCAGTTGTGCAAGAGTGGTGCCATAAGCTGCTGCGACACTGAAGCATGAGTCGCCTGCGGCCACGGTGTAGGTTGAGCTGCAGCTGGGCAAGCACAGGAACTGGCCTGCTGCGATGGTGGAGCAGTTGAGCCCTGGATTCAGGGCCACCAATTCTTTCATGGTCAGGCCGTTGGCTGTTGCGATGTCCCAGCAGGAATTGTTAGGTGCGACCGTGTAATTGCGGCTGCACGTGGAAATGCACAGGGCCTGGTCCGGGAAAAGCGCGCTACAATTGAGCCGTGGGTTCATGGCCAGCAGCTGGTCTGGCGACAGTCCAGCCTGGCTGGCGATTGAGAAGCAGAAGTCACCAGCTACAACGGAGTAGGCCCTGCTGCATTCGCCGACGCACAGCGTCTGGCCAGGCTGAACAAGGTTGCAGTTCAGCCCAGAATTGAGTGCCTGCAGCTGCGACGTGTTGAGCCCGAACTGGTTGCCCACTGCCCGACAGGAGTCGCCTGGGACAAGGGTGTACGTGCTGCTGCATGGCGCGGAGCAAAGGCGCTGGCCAGGCTGCAGGTTGTCACAGGCAATGCCTGGGTTGAGCGATTGCAAAGCTGCCGAGGACAGGCCATAATTGTTCAAGTTCGAACATGTGTCTCCCGGTTGCACGGCGTGCACTCTGCCGCATTGACCTGCGGTGCTGCTGATTGTCTGTGCCGATGCCGAGCTGGCAACCAAAGCAAGGAGCAGCACCACGCACGATGACCGGCTGCGCAGTACCTTCATGCGGGCGGTATTGCGGCTGGCAGACCCACGAGCGGCGAAGCAGTGCCCTGGTGCACCGCTAGACTTGAAATGCAAAGTTTTCCGGGCTTCTCCGCTGTGCAGGTGCCCAGGACGGGAAGCGCCGTATGCTATGGGAAGAGCTTCGCCGTTTGGTATGCGCCGCGCTGTGGGCCATAATAGAAGCAAAGGCCAGCAAGTAGTCAGTGAAGCGCCTCGGCACATGTGTGACCAATGACCAAACGTAAAAACAAGCCAGCATTGCAAGGCACATGCCTGCAATAAAGCCACATTCCTTAGGTGTGCCTGAAAACACTTGAGCTTAAGCCTAACAAACCGGTTGCACATGTTCCGGATAGGTAGGAATGATCATGTTGTTGTCGCTGGTGTTAACGTGTCCAAATTAAGAGCAGTGCTTCACTCGTCATCCAGCTGCATATTCAACGCCGCAGCTGCGGCTTCTAGGCAAATCACCACCTGGTCAAAGCTGGGCCGGAAAGTAGGGTCCTGCGCCCAGCAACGCTCCATGAGGTGTGCGACAGGGACGGGTACGCGCCTGCCAGCAAACGGAGAGACAGTCTGCTGCTGCACCTCTGCTTCTCCCATGTCCAACAGAGGAATGGTGGGCCGCATGCCGTTGACCACAACACCCACGATTTGACCCTCATTTGCGCCGCTGAAAGGGCAGACCCTAGAAGCAGCATGGCAGATAGCAGGAAGGTGAGCCGCAGTACACAACCGGGGCTGTTGAATGCAGAATATAACCAAGTTGCAGTGCTCACCCGGTGAACAGCTCGAACAGTATCATTCCGAACGCGTATACGTCGGCCTCCTTGGAACGCCTGCTGCCTGCAACCTGGCCTACGTTGTGAAGGATTTCCGGAGCAGAGAACACCACAGTGCGGGCAGCGCTGGCAGGCGCCAGGGTACGTGTGATGGTCTGCAGAGCACAAAGGAAGACAACAAGCAAGGCTTGCTCAGCACTGGCCATGGCCCTGTGAGGGGTCAAGTGAGGCACAAGCTTGTGGGTAACCGGTGTCATACCTTCATGGATGCCAGGCCAAAGTCGCTGATGTGGACGCGCAGTGCCTCGTCGCACAGCAGGTTTGTGGTCTTCAGGTCACCATGCACGATCTGCGGCAAAGTGCAAGGCCATTGGTCAGTGACGTGCCTTTGGGCAGTGGCGGCGAGAGCTCGGCGCAGCAGATGCTGCAGGGCTCACCATCTCGTGGTGCCGTGTGTGCAGGTACTGCATGCCCCATGCAATGTCACGCGCCATGCGCAGCTGCTTCGCCAGGCCCAGCTCAGGGACCTCATCCATGACGTTGCGCAGGGAGCCCTTGCAGTAGTAGCGCATCACAAGAGCAGGTGTGCCGGTGCTGGGCTCAAGTGACAGGCCTGCACAGGCAGGTGGGCAACACAATCAGATGACAAGCAGAGCGCTGACTGCAAAGTCAGCACCGACACTTGGCAGCAATCAAACCCCTCCCGCTCTCCGCATACAACATGACTGTGTCCCCACTCCCTGGGTCCACAGCACCTACCATAGATCTGTGCGATGTTGGGGTGCTTGCAGCTGTGCATGATGTACGCCTCACGGGCCAGCTCTTCCTGAACACGCTTCAGGTCACCGCCATTCGCCTCCATTTGCTTCACAACCACCACTTCATCCTGCGGCAACCCACCAGCGTTTGTTCAGCAGTGACAGAACAGCTCTCAAAATGTGCACCCAACACATTTGCTGTGCCTGCTTCAAGCGCCCAGTAAAACCTCGCACCTGCCACCTGCCCTTGTAGATGACGCCGTAGCCTCCCTGGCACATGAACTCCATGACCGTGCCAGGACCACCAACGCCAGTGATCTGATCCCACTCAATGTAGCTGAGTGCACCCAGGCGCTCCACAATCTGCTGCTTGCGGGCCTGCGTCAGCGCCTGTGCCAGCAACAAGCACCAACGCAGCATGTGAGCTAGCAGGTGCTTGCATGCGAGCTTGCGAGCTCAGCTGTTCACAGCAGCTGAAGCATATGCTGGACAGTGTTCCACCACCCACCTGGCCAACCAGATCGGCGGGTCCGCGTGGTTGCATGGAAACCGCGCTGTCGCGTGGCTCAATCTGCTTCTTTGCTGTGCTTGTGCCTGTCAGGTCCACAACCACGTCCGTCAGTTCAGCACGGGTCTCAGGCTGCAGAGCTAGCACATCAGCAGCTCCTGCACCATCGCCGCTGCTGAACTTGTTAGGGTGTGACTGGGGTTGTTGCCTGCGCCTCAATGCGAACAGGGCGAGGAGCGCCGCTGCTGCGATCAGAGGAACGCCAACGCCAATGCCGACACCTACGCCAGTTGCCATGGCGTTGCTGTTGCTGCTGCTGTCCTGGGAAGGCGATGTGCCCCCTACACCTGTACCAATCACTGACGACGTCGGGGATCCCAGGCCTGCACCGGAAGACTCTGGAGTTGGGCTCAGAGCCGCATTCCAGCACAGCACCTGGCCCACTTGTATGTGGGCGCAGTCCAGCTCGGGGTTGATTGCCTGCAGCTGGGCAAGCGTCAGGCTGGCCGCAGAGGCGACGCTAGCACATGCGTCTCCTGAGGACACTGCCCGGCTGCTCAGGCAGCGTGGCGCAGACCACAGGCACAGCTTTTGGCCAACATCCATCGTCTCGCACACCAGGGCTGGGTTGAGCTGCTGCAGCGGAGTGGTGGAGCTGGCACCGTTGGCAAGGCTGATGGAGTAGCAGGTGTCGCCAGAGGCCACTGTGTATGTACGCGGGCAACTGCCAGGCGGCGATAAACGGGGTGGGGGCAGTGGCGACTGGACAGGGGCTGGCGAGGAAAAGGGGATGGGTGCAGGGATGCACAGCACCTGCCCAGTTTGTAGGTCTTCACATGTGGCCTCAGGATTGGCCTGCAGCAGCTGCGCAATGGTGATTTGCTGCATGGGTGCAATGCCTCCGCAGGTGTCCCTTGACTGCACAGTGTAGAAGCTGCTGCAGTTGCGCGCCTCCCTTGCAGCGCAAATGGTGGTGCCTGGAGCAAGGTTTAAGCAATCCAGACCTGGGTTGAGGGCTAGGAGCGTTGTTTCATTTGGGCGGCCCTGCGCCAGGCTGATGGAATAGCACGTGTCACGGTTTTGTATAGTGTATGGGACCCCGCAGCCACGGAGGTTGGCTGGAGGGGAGGCCGCTGCTGGCGACGACTGCTGCTGGCCAGACGTTGACTGCTGCCCTGATGGCGACGGCGGCGATGAAGCTGGGGGAGGTGGTGAAGGGGCGCGCCCTGCCAGGCCGATGCATATTGCCTGGCCAGGCGACATTGCACTGCAGTTCAGGCCTGGGTTCAGCGCTGCAAGTTGATCCAGTGTTAAGCTGTGATTGTTTGCAATCTGCGAGCAAGAATCACCCTGAGCCACGGTGTAGCTGCTGTTGCAGGCAGCCACGCACAGGGCCTGGTCCGGTTGAAGTGTGCTGCAATTGAGGCCTGGGTTGATGGCCTGCAGGTCCTCCAGTGCAAGGCCATTGTCGGTGGCGATGCCCGAGCAGTTGCCGTCTGGTGCCACTGCGACTGCGCGGATGCATGTGCCCACGCAGAGTGTCTGGCCAGCTTTTGTGGCGCTGCAATTCAGGCCAGGGTTGTGCTGCGTGATGTTGACACCGAAGCGGTTGCCAATGTCCCAGCATGAATCCTCTGCAGAAACGTTGTAGGTCTTGGCACAGGGTGCAGTGCACAGCTCCTGGCCGACGATGTCACATGCAAGCACTGGAGTGTTGATAGCCTGGAATGCTGCCAGGGACAGGCCCGACGCATTGGCCAACCCAGAGCACGTGTCGCCCGGCTGCACTGTATGCACCATGCCGCAGCCAATAGCGGCGCTGCTGGTTTGCGCTGCTGCCTCGAGGCATGCCACGGCCACCCACAGGGCCAGCGGCGCTAGGAGAGAACGGGCACGGCGGCCCATGTTGACCTCCTACACAGCACCACACATGCACCAGCATGCCATGTTGCTGTAAGGGAACATGCGCGGACGCTTGGTGTTTGATGCGCGCGAAGCAAAACCAGAGCCGCGGGCTCACCGTATCGCTGAACGATGTGCAATATATAGCGGTGGCGCAGCGCTCCTCGGCGTTGCCGCTGGCCTGTAGCAAGGACTTGGCCGCGGACGAAGTGGATGGTGCCCCCGCCACACCTGGCGGTTGGTGCGGGCACCAAGCTGAAAGTTGTATCTGGAGCAGCCCAGGCAAATGCAAAAGAAGAGGGCGCACGTCGAAGTGCTGGAAGGACGGGCTTCACGGGAGTACGTCCAGGAACAAAAGTATTGCCCTATCGGGACGACTCGTGCCTATGCCTGCGGCGCTGTGTAGCCCCTCACACACTTGCAACAACATACCAGCAATGCACAAGTCGTCCTTTTACCCAGGCAGTGGCGTCTGCAGCAGGTGCGCACTTAGAAGTGCAGCGTTAAGCTTCAAGCTTGGTAAGACGACGCATGTCGCTGCGACATGATTTATCTCAGCTCAGTCCTCTCAAGAGGTTAGGGCCATGCGATGCATGCTCGTCCCATGCAGTCCTCAGCCAAGGCATCAAGCTGCTGCCCCTGTAAGCGAGCAAGATATTGCACTGCGTCAGCGCCGATCGCAACCTGCTTGGTGCAACATCATCGTCATGATGATTCATCCATGCAAAGGCCAGCAGAAGCATGCTGACGACCGCCCATCGGCTCAAAGCCAGCACCTAGTCAGGGCTGCTGCCATGACACTGCACAGGGAGGGGCTATGTGCGGTCTGGGGCAAAGACAGCAGAGGGAGGCTGCAGCGTGTGTGTGCAGTGGACTGGATCCAATGTTTGCGCGAGTTGTGACTCACAACAAGTCCGTGGGCGTTTCAATCTGCAGATTGAACAGCTGTCTCCAGCGGACTTGGAGCCCCATAGCTTGCACACACCGTGCAGCGCAGTCATCAGTCCCAACCTGGGCAGGCCAGATGATCTGAGATGAACCATAAGGGTTGGCCAACCCTTCCATCCATGGATGGATGGATCTTGTTACAGTCTACGGGCGCCAGGCGCGGGTTTGGAGCAGTCGCCCCTTGGACCTGGTGTTCTGGCGGATACAATGCTTGAGCTGTGCTACCAGAACTGTGCGCGCGTCTGGCTTCGTCTTTGGGGCCCGGGGTGCAGCATGTGGTTCGCAGGATGACTGCTGAGGTCCAGTTGTAGTATCCCCTGAGACTACAGACATAAGATAAGACCAGAATTCTGATTTCGAAATTTCGAAATCCTCTGAGCGTCAGACTCTCCCCAGGTTTTGGAGCAGTATAAGGCTACAGTCTGGTAGCGAAGCGTTTCAGGGGATACTACACTGATAGCTCTAACACAGAGCTGGCCGCCCAGTGGGCGGCGCCCACAGTCACCTCGTACAGCACCCTTCAGCAAGCAACGGCTTCCCTGGATGCCGGCTAACACTCCAAGTCAGATTATTCGCAAAACCTGCGCTGATGACTCCTGATGAACATGGCTGGAGCCCAGGGCGTGAAATCATCCGGAGTGTGATGTAGTATGTGTCTTGCCCGTCCTGCTAGTGCTGCTTGCTTAGCTATGCTCATGTTCCTTGCTCACTTGCGCACCCAGGGGCCCTCACCTTCACTTACTGCCCTGTCACTGCGCTGTCAGTAACAACTAGTGTGTGTGCTTGAGGCTCCGCCCCCGGCTTTCTGTGGGACTGGACTTAAAAGTAAACATTTGTACAGGCAACTTGCCCTCCCACCTTCCCTAGCTCCATCCCTCCCTTTTCCCTGCAGCCCCTTCCCCATTCTGCTTCCCGTTCCTCACCCCCCCTTTCCAAACTTCCTCCCCTCCCCCTTCTTCGCCCCAAGTCTCCCTTTCCCCCTGTCCTCGCCGTCAGGAGGCAGGCTGACTCCTCCCCTCTGTTCACCCAGCCCGACCTCCGAAGCCATACATTGCAGCGCTGTACTATCCCCCTTTGCCCGCCTCCTNCCCCTCGCCCCCACCCACCTGCTCCACCCCACTGAGCTCCGCCGCCTTTTGTCACTTCAACAGCGTCCGCCCTGGGATTTCGATGGTGGACATGAGGTCGCTGCTCGGGACATGGGGCACCATGGGGCATGCAATGCCTGATATGCAGAACACGCCCGCCATCGGTTACCCGATGTTGTGGGCGCCCCACTCCGCCCTCGCTGCATGCCCAAGCACGCAGGGCTGCGCAGCGGTGAAAAATAGACGCCGCATCATCCACGCACGTCGTGCACATGCTATGCAGTGACACCAAATGCTAAGCGCGCCCCGAGCGGTTTCCATCGCGACCATGGAACATGCAGTGGTGCTTGTGGCGCCCAACGGCCGCGAGCAGGCGGCTAGGCTGAGGGCGTGTCTGGAGGGCCTCGTGTTGTCGACGCCAGAGCTCCAGGTACAAACGAGCACTTGCTTGGCGGGTACAGGGCCCTGCCATCTCAGCCGGTGCAGCCTGACCTCCCTGCTGACCCTGACAGGAGCTCAACACATTCCCTTTGAACGTCATCCGCAAATGGCTGCCGTCAGACCAGCGCACCAGGGCGCCTGGAGCACACGACTCGCTCGACGTGCAAATACAGACCGACGAGGGCCCAAGGGATCTACGCATGCGCTGTGCCGATACTGCAGCGGTGCATGCAATCATGGCAGACCTGCAAGCCGCTGTTCAGGCAGGTGTCGTGGAGCCATGCAGCCACACTCAGCAACCAAAGCTGGCCGTCGTTTGCGTGGCGATACTTTGTTGTCTGCTAGACCATGCTGCAGCATGCTGACACACATGGTGCACTTGCTGCCTACAGGCCGCGGGTCTGCCATTGCCAGCAGCAGTGGCCAGAGTGCCAGCTGCTTCTGGCACAACTTCGCCTGGGGCGAATGACAGTTTGGAACAGCAGCAACCAGTGGGTATGGAGGGACTTGTGCTAGACAAGAGCGACGCTTCGGCAGATGCAGCAGCACCTGGGCAGATGGCGTCAGGCGGCACTGCAGAATACAGCCAACAGGTGCTGCCGCTGTGGTCCCTGCCATCGCCCTCCATTTCCATGCAAGACGACAACGACACACAGGATGCGCTGGTGCCAGCACCCGCAGTCGATGCAATCGAGACAGAGGTGCAGCCTGCTGCAGAGAATCCGGTGTTAGAAACAGCGGCAGCGGAGAAGGTGGCACCTCCTTGGCAGGTGAACAGCCCGTCATGTGAGCTGGACAACGAGCGGATACATCAGGAGGCCGAGGTGCTGCACAACCAGGTGCTGGTTCAGAGCGTAGGACTGAGGCAACAGCTGGACAGTGCCCTTACCCAGCTGCAGACTCTGAACGCACAGCTGGCAGAGAGCGAGGCACGCAGGGAGGAGGAGGTGATGGTTGCCAATGTGAAGGCCGTGGTGCAGGTGGCGTTTGCTCGCGTGCTTGCTGGCCGCACCGCCAGCATGACCCAGAAGGACTTGGAGGAGACGCAGGCAGAGCTGGTGCAGGTGCAGGGGAGGCTGCAAGAGCAGGAGCAGCAGGCGAAGACAGACGCACAGGAGGTGCAACGTGTGCGCGTGGCGCTGACGGACGCAGAGCAGGGCGTGGAGCGTCTGCAGCAGGAGCTCCAGGCAGCTGCAGAAGCAGCGGCGGCAGCCGGTCGGCAGTGTGCAGGGCTGCAGCAGCAGCTGGATGAGGCGGTGCAGGAGTGGGCCGATGTGGGGGCGGCACGAGACGTGCTGTCCCTGGACATGGCGAAGATGCGTCAGGAGCTGGAGGAGACGCGGCATCAGTATGCAGTGCAGCAGGCAGAGATTGCTGCAGGCCAGGCCAGGATCCTCAGTGCACTTGAGGGTCAGGCTGTGCTGCAGGTGAGGAGCGCAGGGTGTGGCCAAGTGCCCTGCCCAGCCGGACAGCTTAAGCTCAAAGATTTTGAGCCACGTCTTGTTCCTTTGTCACCTAGTGACACATCGCGAGCGCATGCTTCTTTCCCTTTGTGACTGTGTGTGTCTGGTTCCTGCACTCATGACCCGCAGGTTGAGCTGGCATCCGTGCGAGAGCAGCTTGAGACTGAGCAGTCGCAGGTGACCCTTGAACGCGCAGCAGTTGCGACGCAGCGCTGCGTCATTGCCTCGCTCGAGTCGCAGCTCTCCGACCTGCAGTCCGTCAAGGCAGGGCTGGACGCTCGGCTCGCGCAGGCGGGCGAGGAGGCGGAAGAGGCCAAGCTGACAATTGCAGGCATGAGCCAGGGCCAGAAGGAGCTACAGCGCGAGACGACTGCGCTGAGGGAGCGCCTGGAGGCGGTGCGCCAGTTTACGCGTGACCAGGCGCTGGGCGAGGCGCAGCTGCGCGTGGACGAGGCGATGGAGCAGCTGAGGCTGGCGTTGGAGGAGAGCGAGGCTGCCAGGAAACAGGTGTGGAGCGCTGCATCAGCCCTGATGTGGCTGCCTGCATCTTACAGGTCCCTACTTTCCATGGGTAGGGGTGCACCCCTTTGTTGCATTTGCTTCTCGTCAACGGCAGCGTGTGGTACGCACCCATAGTATTGCGCCCTAAAAATTCTAAGCAATAGCGTTGCCCTGCACGTTTCCCTCCTGCTACTTGGGAACGCAGGCGGAGCAGCAGCTGGACTTGTCACAGCGCCTGCAGCGTGAGGTGGAGTCTCTGAGGCATGAGCTTGGCACCTTGAGGCAGGAGCTAGAGGAGAGCCGCAGCAACCAGTGCGGCATGTCGGTCATGTCCCTCAACGTCATGGAGCGCCTACAGGCGCAGGAGCGGACGCACCAGGAAGCTGCAAAGCAGCTGGACGCTGCACGAGCGGAGCTCAAGCAGGCCGATGCCAGGGTGCAGCTGGCAGAGCAGCGGGCGGTGGAGGCGGACCGCCGCAACGCCGCGACTGCTTCCATCTGGGCGGCCGAACGTTCTAAGTTGGAGGCGCAATGGGAGGTGGAGAGGCAGGGCTGGCAGGCGCGGTGTGATATGGAGCGCAGCGGCGGGCAGTGCAAGCCTGAGGTTGAGCGGCACGGTGCAGAGGCACTGTGGCAGGCGGAGCGGCAGGCACTGGAGGCCAAGGTGCGGCAGCTGGCACGGGCGTTGGGGCAGGTGGAGGAGCACGCCCTGAGCAAATACGACGGCATGCTGGGCCTGGTGGAGCAGGTGGAGGCCCTGGAGGCAGAGCTCGTTGTCGCTAGGAGCGCCTGCACGCGGCTGGAAGAGGAGCTGCAGGTGCAGGCGTCTATGCACCGTCGGGAGCTGGCAGCGCTGCAGTCCAAGCTGGCGGCTGCGAGCGAGGGCGGCGGTCGGAGGCTGGCTGAGGCGCAGGCGCAGGTGGAGGCCAAGGAGAAGCTGCTAGCGCGCTGGCGCGAGGAGGCGCAGGGCATCGCGGTCAAGCTGGAGGGTGCGCTGGCGGAGCATCGCCGCGAGCTGGAGGAGCAGCGGCAGGAGGCAGCCGCACTTGCACAGCAGTGCAAGACGCTGAAGCGGGACAATGCGGCGGTGAGGGGCCAGCTGGGGGATGTGCAAGCCGCTGCAAGCTACCTGCGTTGCCTAGTGGATGAGGGTGACGGGCGGCTCGAGCAGCTGGGTGGGCACCTTGCCAAGGCTCAGGGCCGTGAGAAGGAGCTGGAACATGAGGTGCAGGCCCTGAACGCGCTCTTGGACAGGGCCAGAGTGGCGTTTGCGGCCAAGCATGTCACCAGCGGCAGCCCTCCACATGGCGGCGCCAGTGCTGGTGTGTTTGCCACACTGAGCCCAAGCGAGATGGATGCCTGTGGGAATGCCGGACTGAGGAAAAGTGGTAAGACCACCCCCAGGTCAGGATACGCAAAGAAGACCGCCTCAATGATGGTTGTTGCAGCTGACTGACTGGGTCCCATGGGAAAACGTGGTACCCCGTTGCGAAGGCATTGATGACCTGTCAATGTCGCGGTGGTTGCAAGATTGCTTGCATGGCATGGCCAGTTTCGTCAACCAGAGTGCCAGATCTAACTACTTGAGTTTCTGACGCAAGAGCCTGAAAACGAAGAAGATTTTGGTTTGTCAAACAGTGACTGTTCTGTGTCCTTATGAGACTCCCTGCTGTGGGATTGTCCCAACCTGCAATGTGTCAGTCTTGTATGGCTGTGCTGTGCCAAATGCGGTGTTGACGGCGTGTAAAGTGGTTTGCCTGGCAGATGAGTTCGCACCGTGATGACATCAGGGACAACAGTTGTAGGCGACGCCTGCTTGACAGTGCCCAGCAGACAGTGCCCAGCGCAGCATAAAAGAGTGTTTTTACGCCATTGGCCCAGGCGATGCCCTTATGTGTACATCAAAACTTCCCCGCCCGAGCCCCCATGCCAGCATCTTGAATGCTTGTGTGCAAATCAATCAGGCTAAGCAGGACCACAGTCGCACCTTGTGGTGCCACATCCTCTGCAGATATGCACATATGATCTGCATGTAGCCATGCAACCTTGAGGCTCATATGCTGCATGATGCCTGCTGCTGTTGGCAATCGCCAGTCTATGCTTCCATGCCAGCTCTATTTCTCCATCGGGTCCAGGTGCGAGATGCGTCGTGCCGGCAAAGGCGTTGGTTCTAGCTTGGGCTTCAGCTGTTCTTCCGAGGGAGGAGGGGCGGGCTGCCCCTGCTTCGCTGCCGCCTCCTTGTTCATGGCCCAGTCTGCAGAGTCGAAGAACTTATGTTCCTGCGCATTTATAGTAGGCGTCAGCGGCGCATGAGAACAGCATCGACGCGACTGCCCCTGGCATACGCCCAATGCTGTGCTGTGAACGCGCAAAGCGTCCACCCACATTTTTACCTAGAGCACCGCGCTCCCTCCCTCCTTGCTGCTTAGCTGAGCACACTTGCCTTGGATGCACCCAGCGCGCCAGCCTTTTTCTTGGGCTTCAAACCACCATACTTCGCCATCAGCATAGCCTCCTGCTCGCGCATCACCTCCTCGGGCGATTTCTGTGCGTGCATGAATGATTTGTGTTAGCTGAATCATCGCTGCAAGCTGGCATGGCGTCGACGGGGAACGTGGGCAATTTTCTGGCCCATGCCCGGGAGCCAGCACATGCGTCGCGTTCCATGCACGCGACTGCATCTGTAGGACCGACACTCACCTCCGCCGAACCCCCAGCGCCCTGGTCTGCCATCGTGTGCACAATCGGCAGGAACCGGGCCCGAAGCCGTGATAACTAGCTTGACAGCAGCCTGTCTCGTTAAGCAGATGCGGCGTGGGCACACGGTGCGATTGAGCAATAATGCATGCGTTGCAAGGAAGGAGCTCGGTCTGAGGAAGCCACACCTCCCCCCCACACCCGCGATGCTGCTGCTGCTGCAGGACGCGCTTGCAGGCCGCTGCTGACAAGCGTATGGATGCTGCTTGAGACCGTGTAACGTTGCAAAAACGTCTTGGTGGTTGGCAAATTGTTGCACCCTTCGACAAGTGCACCGCGCCGCTTAGCGCTGCCATCATGCTGTTGACGGGTTTGAACTGCTCGAGCTAAGCGCAACAGCATGGCTGAACCCTTGTGGCTCATCCCTGCACATGAGTCCGGCACTAGCAGAGGGCAGCATCAGGAGCCCACCGAGCAGCAATGGGCATCCAAGGTAAGCTGCGGGAGTACAAAATGCAGCAACCAGGCATCACGGGGTTGCAGCTGATGTTTGGCCAATGGTTGCAGGTACAGATGGCCAACCCTCAGCGGCCACGGTCACGGCCACTCACGCTGGACGCGTAAGTGGCGTTTGGGGTAGGCTGACAGCTGCAGGCTTCTGCTATCAGCCTTAGCACATGGCCTGGCAACCTGCAATCTGAATGCTGGCCTGTGACCTATGCAGCAGGTCCCGGCCGCTGTCTGCTTACAAGCCTGGCAGCCCGGCCGGCTTAGCACCGCCCTCCCCAGTACAGCCGGATATTACCGAACAGCTGCCGGAAGCCACCGTACAATGCTTGCTGAGTTACATCCAGAATGCGTCCTCAGCCACCTCGCGGCAGGAGCTGGCGACAGTGGCGCTGGCGGCTGCGACCGTGGCTGAAGCGGCGGCGGCAGCGGTTGCAAAGGCGCCATCAGGGTCGGCCAGCAACTACGTGCGGTCGCTGCGCCACAGCGGCGGTGGGGTGCTGTCCCCCGCGACACCACAGCCAGTGTATGGCGGCAGCGCGCAGAGCTCACCCACTGGCGCCGGGGCACGCTACACCAGGTAGGGCATCCCGTGCGCAGCTCTGGTCGCCTGTGATTCGAGGGTATGGCTCCTTTCACAGGACAAAGGTAAGGAATTCTTTAGTTGCGCAAAACACAATGACGAGTGGATGTCCACCGCTGGGGTGAAAGCTGTCAGGAGGCACATTTGGGCAGCGCGTCTGGAGGGGCCAGGACAGGCCCCAGGGCATGGATAGCGCCTGCGTAAAGGGCCAGAGAAGCGCGCCGTTTAGCTTACCTTAACTACTTATAGTAGTAGAAGGAGCCAAGAAGATGATACGCCCTGAGGCGTGCGTTGCAAACCAGTAGCCTTAGGCTGCGCGGCTGTCGTGCCTCACCTGCCTGTCCGCAAATGGTGCTTGCAATGTAGGCCTCCGTCTGCATGGATGCGTGCTACTCACCCGCGGCCTGCAGGCGGCTCTGACGACCGGTCAGCCGCACATAATGCACAGCTCGCAGGTTCAGGGTGGCAACAGTATGGCGCAAGACACCAGACCTACTCAATGACCTTCGCGCCGGCGGCTGGCGACTCGGGTGCCCGACCTGGGGTCAATGGCGCCACTGCTGAGGACTGGCGTGCGGCCAGCGCGCGATGGGGGCCTGACGAGGGAGCGCACCATTCCAAGGCGCAGGCGTGGTTCGATGGCATGCCGTCGGAGCTGAGCTTCAGCGGGGCGTATATCCCTCAGCGGCCAGGGGTAGCGGCGGCGGCAGCTGGCGATGGGGGTGTGCCGACGGTGGACGAGGCGAGGGTGTGTGCGCTGGAGCAGCAGGTGCAGGCGCGACTGAGGGCCCTGCAGCGCAGCACACGATGGCACGCCCGCAGGCTGCTGCGCACCGTCTGGGTACTGTGGCGCGGCGGTGCACTCGAGGTGCGGGGGTCAGTGGGGGCGGGGACATGGGGGTACTTCGTTGCGCTGCCGTGCAGTAGCAGGGCACTTGCCGAGCTCCTCTCGCATCTGAGTGGCACAGCGCAAGCGCAGCGTTGTGGCACGACTGTCGGGTGCTGGTCACTTTGATTGTGACGCTGTATGCCTTGTTTATTTACATCACCGCAGGCAGCGGCGAGGCGGGAGACGGCTGTCCGCTGGTCCGGCCAGCACCGCCTGGCTCGTACCTTCAAAACCTGGCGGGACGTGGTAATCGACAGACACCGACTTGACAGTGCGCTGTCCAGGGCGCTGTCTTTTTGGTGCCGCACGGTCCTGTCCAAAGCGATGCATACGTGGCAGGGCAGGCTGCAGCTTTTGCGGGTCAAGGCGCAAAAGAGCGCCCGGGCTGCTCAGCATGCCTGCAGACGCTACCTAGCAAAGGCATGGGCAGCGTGGCTGGGGTGTCTGCACCGCAGACGCCGCAACAACAGGGTCGTCGTCCGCGTGACGCAGCGGCGCCAGCGGCAGCTGCTGCTCGCGTCATGGACGGCCTGGCTGCAAGCCTGTGAGCAGGGGAGGCAGGACAGCGAGCTGGCGCAGCTGCAGTATCAACTGGCTGACGCACAGGCGGCACAGGCACAGGCGGAAGCGGCGCGTGCACAGGCAGAAGCAGCAGCTGTCGATGCTGTGGTTGCGCTGGAGGCGGCGTTGGCCGGCGAGGCCGACGCTCGGAGCAAGGCACAGGCGGCAAGGGATGCGGCAGCGGCTGCCAAGGCGGAAGCTGAGGCAGCAGTGGCAGCAAAGGATGCGGCAGAGGCTGACGCGCAATCGGCACGAGGGGATGCGGCTACTGGCAAGGCGTTGGTGGAGGCGGCGCTGGCTCGTGAGTCTGTGGCGCTGGCGGCAGCGGCACAGGCGGCAGCACAGGCGCAGGCGGCGTTACAGGCTGAGGCAGCGATGCGAGCTGAGGCGGAAGCTGCCAAGCAGGCAGCTGCGGATCAGAATCAACAAAGGGCTCGCCAGGCTGAATCTGTAGTGAGAAAAGGCGCAGCTGCTGGAGCTGAGGGTGAAGGTCAGGCGAGGGCGGTGCGGGAGACAAGCGCACACGAGGAGGCCAAACAAGCGGAGGCAGCAGCAGTGAGGGCGGGAGAGTTGGAGGCAGCGGAGGAGGCTGCTCAAGGGCGAGAGACAGACAAGGGGGCTGATGAAAGGCGAGAGACAGCGGAGGAAGCTGTTGAGGAGCTAGAGGCAGCTGAAGAGGCTGCTGAACAGCCAGAGGCAGAGCAGGAGGCTGCTGAGGAGCCAGAGGCAGAGCAGGAGAATGTTGAAGAGGCAGAGGCAGTGGCAGAGGAGGCTGATGAAGAGCCAGATGCAGCAGAGGAGGCTAATGAACAGGCAGAGACTGCGGAGGAAGAGGCAGAGGCAGCGGCGGGGGATGCTGAACAGGCAGAGACTGCGGAGGAGGCTGATCAAGAGGCAGAGGCGGCGGAGGGGGATGTTGATGAAGAGGCAGAGGCAGAGGCAGTGGAGGGGGCTGCTGAGGAGGCAGAGACGGCGCAGGAAACTGCCGGCCGGGCAGAGCCGGCGGAGGGGGAGGCTGATGCAGGTGTAGAGGCAGAGGAGGGTAGTGGTGCAGAGCCACAGGCAGCAGAGGAAGCTGCGAGTAGGGAAGAGACAGACAAGGAGGCTGCTGAAGAGCCTGAGACTGCGAAGCAGGCTGCTGAAGAACCACAGGCAGCAGCTGCAAACGAGGCAGTGGAGGGGGATGATGGAGAGCATGAAGCAGTGGAAGAGGATGCTGCAAAGCCAGAGGCAGAGGAACAGGCTACTGAAGAGGCAGAGGCAGTGGAGGAGGCTACTGAACAGCCAGAGGCAGAGCAGGAGGCTGATGTACAGCTCAAGGCAGAGAAGGAGTCTGCGCAGGAGCCACAGACAGCTGAGGAGGCTGCTGAAGGGCCAGAGACAGCCGAGGAGGGTGCTGCAGAGGCAGGGGCAGCTGAGGAGGGCACTGCAGAGACAGAAGCACTAGATGCGGATGTTGCAGAGCCAAAGGCAGCGGAGGAGACTGCTGCAACGCCAGATGCAGCAGAGGAGGCAAATATGGATATCGGAACAGCAGAGGAGGCTAATGCGAAGCCAGAAATAACTGAGGAGGAGGCTGCAGGGGCACAGGCAACGGAGGAGGCTGCCGCAGGTGCAGAGGCAGCAGAGGGGGATGCTGGAGTGCTAGAGGCTGCAGAGGAGGCTTCTGCAGGTGTAAAGGTGGCGGATGGGGATGCCGCAGATTCAGGGGCAGCAGAGCACGTTGGGAACGAGGAAGAGGCAGGGAAGGCGGATGCCGAAGAGCCAGAGGCAGCTGAGCAGGCTAAAAATCTGCACAAAGCGGAGGCACATGCTGCAGAGCCGCAGGCAGCAGAGCAGGATGCAGCAGAGCCGCAGGCAGCCCATGCGGATGGTGAAGTACAGGAGGCAGTGGAAGATAATGTTGCAGAGCCGCAGGCAGCGGATGGCGATGCTGTAAAGAAAGAGGCAGCGGTGGAGGTTGCTGCAGAACCAGAAACGGAGGAGGCAGCGGAGCCTGAGACAGCAGAGGAGGCTGCTGACGAGACAGAAGCAGCGAACCAGGCTGTGGATGAGGAAGAGGCAGCGGAGGAGGCTGCTAAAGAGACAGAAGCAGCAAACCAGGCTGTGGATGAGGAAGAGGCAGCGGAGAAGGCTGCTGAAGAGACAGAAGCAGCGAACCAGGCTGTGGATGAGGAAGAGGCAGCGGAGAGGGCTGCTGAAGAGACAGAAGCAGCGAACGAGGCTGTGGATGAGGAAGAGGCAGCGGAGGAGGCTGCTAAAGAGNGCTGCTGAAGAGACAGAAGCAGCGAACCAGGCTGTGGATGAGGAAGAGGCAGCGGAGGAGGCTGCTAAAGAGACAGAAGCAGCGAACCAGGCTGTGGATGAGGAAGAGGCAGCGGAGAAGGCTGCTGAAGAGACAGAAGCAGCGAACCAGGCTGTGGATGAGGACGAGGCAGCGGAGGAGGCTGCGAATGGGAAAGAGGCAGCGGAGGAAGCTGCTGCAGCGGTGGAGGCACTAGAGGAGCACGAGACAGCAGACCAGGCCACAGAGCCACAAGCAGCAGAGGAGGAGGCTGCTGCAGAGGCAGAGATAGCAGAGCAGCATGCTGCAGAGGTAGAGGCAGCGGAAGGGGATGCTGCAGAGCCGACGCCAACGAATGAGGCTGCTGAAGAGCCAGAGACTGCAGACAAAGACGTTGTTGAGGTGGAGGCAGAAGAGCAGGCTGCTGAGGAGTCAGACCCAGCGGAGGAGGCTGCTGCAGAGACCGAGGGAGTAGAGGAGGCTGCTGCAGAGACCGAGGGAGTAGAGGAGGCTGCTGCAGAGACCGAGGGAGTAGAGGAGGCTGCTGCAGAGACCGAGGGAGTAGAGNAGGCTGCTGCAGAGACCGAGGGAGCAGAGCAGGCTGCTGCAGAGACCGAGGGAGTAGAGGAGGCTGCTGCAGAGACCGAGGGAGTAGAGGAGGCTGCTGCAGAGACCAAGGGAGTAGAGGAGGCTGCTGCAGAGACCGAGAGAGTAGAGGAGGCTGCTGCAGAGATATCAGCGGCGGTGGCGGACGAGGATGCAGGCCAAGTGGCAGCGGAGGAGGCTGCTGCGAAGACAGAGATTGCCGAGGAGGCTGCTGTAGAGTCAGAGGCAGCAGAGCAGGCTGCAAGTAAGGTAAAGGCAGCAGAGGAGGCTTCTGAAGGTCTACTTGCAGCAGACAAGGTTGCTGCAGAGCCACAGGAAGATGAAGTGGATGCTGCAGAGTCAGGTGCAGCGGAGGATGATCCGGAAGGGCCACAGACTGCACAGATAGCAGGGGAGGATGCTGCACAGCCAAATGAAGCAGAGGGAGAAGAGCCAGAGGCAGCAGAAGGGGATGTTGCACAGCAAGATTTGGAAGAGGTGGTTGCTGCGGAGGCGGAGGAGGCAGCAACAGCGCAGGAGGCTGCTGAAGAGCCAGAAAATGCGGAGGATGCTGAGTCAACCGCAGCCGGGTCAGGCATCGCTGCCTCAGCCGCCCAGCCAACGCCTGCATCCCAGCCTGCAACAGCAGCATCTTCAACACCTCCAGCTCAGCCTGCCGCTCCATCATCCTTGCTCAAAGGTGTCAGTGCTGCTGATGACCAGGGCTTCATCAAGCAAGCAGATGAGCTGATGGCAAGGCTGCAGGCAAACGAGGTTCCTTTAGACCAGCTGCAGAGCTTCCTTGACTTTTACAGCTCCCAGCTACCTGCACTCAAGGGCTACCAAGAAGCATACACCTCAGACCTCACCACCACCAAGAAGCGGATCATGGGGATCGCTGATGCTGACCTGGCGAGTGCAGCGGCTCACGTAGGCCTGCCGCCCGATGCGCCCCGGGACGTCGTTATAGCGGCGCTGCAGCGGTCGCAGGTTGTACTGGATCTGGAGGCAACGCTGGGGGTGGTACATGCGCTGGTAGACAAGTGCAAGGCAGCCATAGAGGCCCTGACGGCAGCTGCAGCGACTGGGGCACCGCAGCCTGGCCCCTCTACCCCGACGATCAGTGATAGCCCCCAGCCACCTCGGTCGCCTTTTGCCGCAATGGCGGGCGCCGCACCAACGGCGGCAGCGACAGCAACCGTGGCGCCGCAGCAGCAGGGTACAACCAGCATCAGCAACGGCATTGACAGCAGCCTCTTCTTGCAGCAGGCGGAGGAGCTGCTTGCCAAGCTGAGGGTTGGCGAGGTGCCGCAGGAGCTAGTGGGTGGCTTCTTGGAGCACTATCGCTCCCAACTGCCGGACCTGCAACAGCAGCTGCAGGGGTACACTGCAGACCAGCAGGCCTTGCAGGTATGTCTCGCGTGCCAAGTGTTCTGTGTGAACTAACAGTGTATGAGCGGTGTGGACGGTGTTGGGCCAGTGTGCACCATGTCCCACAACATTCAATAGGCCCGCAATAGAGTCAGCATGCCGTGTTCACATTTTCGCAGCTGTGATCCCTTACACGCCATACAGCAGCCAGCATTTCCGCAGAAAGTGCGTAACTTAAAGTAACATGCCCTGCCACCATGCTCTCCACCCTTCCTTGCAGGCCAGCATTAACGGCATCCCTGATGCTGAGGTGCCCGAGGCAGCCGCCAGCCTGGACCTGCCCCCTGGCACCCCCAAGGCACAGGTGGTGGCTGCCCTCCAGGCCCAGCCGGTGCTGGCAGACCTCGATGCGCAGTTGCAGGCGGCTCAGGCGAGCGTGGACAAGTGTCAGCGGGTGATAGCAGCTCTGTCCGCGGCTGGGGAGGCCCAGCTGCCAGCTCAGCATCCGGCGTCCGTTACCCCTCCGCCAGACCCCAACCACGGCGTCAGTGCGTTCAACGACAACGGCTTCAACCAACAGGCTGACGAGCTGCTTGCGAAGCTGCGTGCTGGGCAGGTGCCACCTGAGCTTGCGGGGAGCTTCTTGGCGATCTACCGGTCGCAGCTCCCTGCCCTTCAGCAGTACCTGGCGAACTATGCAGCTGAGCTGCAGGCGATGCAGGTGAGCGCAGCAGCAGCGGGAAGATTTGTTTTCTGGTGCCAGCTGGTTGTCCACGGCGCCATGACAGTCGCAAGTACACAGCTGAGCAGTGCATACAACTCTTGCCCACCTCACGCTTGATGGGGCAAGCACAGTGCTGAATGCGCATCAACGACATTGGGCAGGCTGTCAATCAGCGAAAGCAGCAGTCTTTTCACCGCTCCCTTTCCCAACCTCCCTCTCCCCTCCTGCAGGACGTCATCCGTGCCATCCCTGCAGCTGACCTGCCCGAGGCCGCCGCCAGTCTTGGCATTCCAGGAACCGCCTCAAAGGATCAGGTGGTAGCCGCCCTGCTGCGAAGGCCCGCGGTGCTCGACCTGGAGGCCACGGTGGACGCAGTGGGTACAAGCCTAGCAAAATGCAAGGGCGTGGTCGCGGCGCTGAGCACCGCGGGCGCGTCCTCTTCGAACCCCGGTGGAGGCGTCAGCGCGTTCGATGACAACGGCTTCGTTCAGCAGGCGGACGAACTACTGGCGAAGCTCCTCGCCAACCAGATCCCGCGCGAACTCATGGAGAGCCTCCTGTCGTTTTACAAGTCGCAGCTTCCCGCGTTTCAACAGTACCTCCAGTCCTACACTGACCAGCTGACGGCCATGCAGGTGGGGCACGTTGGGTGTTGATGCTAGGGTTGGAACTGCTTTCCTGACACCCGCGCTTGGCTGTACGCTGGCTATACTGGCTGGCTGTACGCTCGCTGCAACCCGTGACCCTTCCCCTGCCGCCCTGTCTGTTGCCCTATTGACTGACTGTTGCCCTGGCTGACTGTTGCCCCACATGAGTGTTGCCCTGCTGACTAACTGTTGCTGCTGCCCCGGTGCAGACTGGTATTTGCGCCATCCCTGATGCTGAAGTCCCCGAGGCCGCTGCCACCCTGGGTCTGCCGCAAGGAACCTCCAGGGCTCAGGTCATTGCCGCCTTGCTGAAGAGGCCAGTCGTGCTAGACTTTGAAGCAACGATAGCGGCAATACGGGCAGCGCTGATGAAGTGTGAAGAAGTGATTTTTGCTTTGCAGTGATGACAATTTGTGGCTAGCTAGACACCTGTCTGGCTGAGATCCACAACACATGGCTGATACGTCAGTTTGGGCCTGAGGTTGGATGGCCTGGTGCTCTATTCATACTTACTCTGGCTCGCGAACCCAGAAGCAAGCCTTCCTTATTTGATAGGATCAACTGCTACGCCATTCTTACACAACCGCGATGACATTTGTGCCATTTGAGGCTCTTGCTCAAGTGGAATCTTACATGATAAACGGGCGCCCTTCACATGGATTCCCCAGTTGCCACACTTTGGTCGCGGGAGTGCCATAACGCAATGCTGCAAAAGACCAAAAGCATGGCTTCAGGGCGCCACCAATAAATGCATCATGTCAGTGCTTATCATCCACAGCTGGTGCAGCAGTCAACAGGCCATCCCTCTTCAATAACCCTTTCCCACGTCATAATCAGGTCTGCGTGGCATAACGTCAGCATGTTGCAGCAGGGATGGGTAATATGTAAATATGGCTACCCACGTGGTGCACCACCGCCTGATTGCGCACGGCCCTGCACCTGAGGCCTTGGTTTCAAAACGTCTGCCCGTCATGTGCAGCCAGGTGACTGGCATGCCCTTATCCCTCAAACACACACCCTCTCTCACGCCTGCTCACACAAGTGCTCCCCCCATCCCCCGCCTCTCTGCCTCTCTGTTTTGTTCCCCAACCCGCACAGAGGCCCCGCTTTTGCACCCAGTCCCCAGTCACCAGCGCCCCTGCGTCGGCTCTTAAGGCCGCTTCCGCAGCTGCACCTGCGGCAGAGGCTGCCAGTGCAGGCAGGTCGGATCCACCTCCACCCCTGTTTGGGGCGGCATCTTTGCCAGATGCTCCTGTATCGTCTTGGGGTCGGCGTGCACCAGGTGGCTGCCCTTCCAGTACTTGACAAGCCCTAAACCCTGAAGCGTGTCGACGATGTCCTGGCTGCGGATCATGGTGGCGTCTGATACCTCCTTGATCGACACGTCGCCGCGCACGTTGCGCAGGTGCTCCAGCAGAACGCGCGTCCAGTACGAGCGGAACGACACCTGGCGTGCGCACGAGGAGATCGGGGGGCAGTGTTTCAAGCAGTGGGGCGGATGAGGGAGGAAGCAGGGGGCAGCGATTGAAAGAGTGGTGCGGATGCGGGGGGGAGCAGGGGGCAGCCATGCGGATGCGCGGCAGCAGCGTGTGTTTGAAATTCAAACATTCAATTCAAACTTTGAATGCCAAGGGCCATGTTGGACTGCCACCTCCCCGGCCATAACCTCAGCCTCTTTGCCTGCAACTTGATCCCCTCCCACCCACACCCCAGCCAACCCACCCGAACAGCCGCCAATCTCCCACAACCCACACCAGCCACCTCACACCAGCCAATCCACCCAAGCCAACCCCAACCGCTCACCTGCCCCAGGTCTGACAACGGCCGCTCTGGCGTACCCACGCGCCCCTCCCTCCTGCTGAGCTCATATGCAAAGGCGATGAGGAACTTCCCGTAGCCTCGCCGCTGGTAGCAAGGCAGCGTGAGGATGCATGCCAGGTTGTACTCCTCCATGCAGCACTTCTCCTTGCTGAAGTAGCCAACCTGGCGAGAGGGGGGGGGGGCGTTCAGGGAGGGGAATTGAGGGAGAGGTAGAACAACTTGAGGGCAAACATACCTGGTACCAGATACCAACAGCTGGACTCAAAATGTTTTGATAAGAGAGCACGCAAGGAAAAAGCTTGCTGAGCTTAAGAATCATTCTGCCCCCCGCCCTTGCAGCCCTGCCCCTCCCATTCCCTCCTGCTGCACGCACCATGTGGTAGCCTGCTGCGTCCCTCTCACACAGCACGTAGAAGAGAAAGGGGTCGACGTCAAAGTACAGCGTCTTGTGGTCCAGGAACAGCTTGGACAGCAGGCACAGATTCTGGCAGTACACCTGCAGGACTTAGAGAGGCGCAAGGTGAGAGGGGCCACACACCCATGGCGTGATCCACCATATCTGTCTTGCCCTCTACCTGCCTTACCCGCCACCGCCCTGCCCACCTTGCCTTTCTTTCCCTCTACCCCCCTT
>JAWZTI010000204.1:24869-37934 GCA_039880955.1 Chlamydomonas urium | reverse complement strand
AACAACACCGGCTTCAACGCCTCGCCACCCCTTCACTGCTGCCCTTCCCCCCCTTCCCTGCCACTTACAGCAGTGCATCCTTGTAGGCAGTGAACGACACCGGCTTCAACGGCTCAACTCGCTGACCCGCGAAGCGTGTGCAGCTGAAGGCCTGCAGGCGCTCAAGCTCACAGCGCAGCTCAGACGACATGTCAGGGCCCTGTGGGTGAGTGCGCATAGGACAGCACCCGTAAGAAGGCCAACCAGTGAGATGGGAAGCCCACGCACTGCGGAACTGGGTAACACCCAGCAGTACACAGCGACAGCTGTTGAAGCAACCAGGTGGTGAAGTAGCAGGGTAGTAGTCACCTTGCTTACCCTTGCCTGTACTTGCCAGCCTGCGTCTGGGTACGCCGTCAAACTGAAGGCTCACGCACATGCATGCCTACCATTGCTGGTATTGCCCACCCTGAGCCTGCCGGGTTCCCCTTTGTATACCCACAGCCCCAATCCCTTTGCCTGCCAAACTCTGCCTACCTTGAGCCCGTAGGGTTCGCTGCTGCGCAGCTTGGTGCGCCGGGTCCTGACCTCCGGCAGGGCTTTGGCGCCAAGGCCATGCAGGTTGCGCAGCATCTTGCGCTGCAGGCGCCATGGCAAAGCACAGGAGCAACGGAAACAACTTGAACAAAGGAGGTTGAAGGAACCCATAGAGGGCTCGTTGTTAAGTTTGGTGTCCAAGGTATTGCAGACGTTTGCACTGCCAGCAATGTAAGTAGGCGCTGGGCTGCTCGACACCTTTTGGGCAAAGACTTAGAGCTGATGTTGTTGATAACCCAACGCTGGGCCGCAGCACACCTTGTGGGCAATGGCTTAGAGCTGATGTTGTTGTAGCAACCTTACACCTGGTGCTATACCCAGGTGACCCAACAAGCCAAACTGGCCACAAGCAGCCTTCTCACAAAAAGCTCACCTGCATGATGTCAGCAGGCAGATCGTCAAAGCTGTCCTGCACTCCCAGCACCGCCTGCAGCTCAGGCGCGCCACTACCTTCTTGCTCTTCCTGCTCAGCATCACCACCATCACCCTCATCATCTGCTGCTGCTGCTGGTGCTGCTGGTGCTGGGACAAGGCCGGGCGTCAGCTCGCCCTGGTCGAACGCATGTGCCTGGGTCTGCTGTTGTTGTTGCTGTTGTCCCTGCTGCAGATGCATGCCTGGGCTTGCGCTCGTGCTCGCTGCTGTGCTTGGCTCTGTGCTCCAGGCAGTCTGCTCACCGCCGGCAGCGTCGCCTGGCAGCTCTGCCTCCTCTGCCTGCTGCAGCATCAGCCGCAACTGTGCCCACAGGCGCACAGGGATGCGCATCTGCTGCACTTCATCCTGCAGCACACCAATAGGAGAGGTTGCTAAATAGCACCACCACTGAATCCCTAGCAAACATGGAGTGCAGGTCCTACATGCCTGCTCAAGCTTGAGCAAAAGGGTGTCGCTGTAACTTATCCCAGGCTTGCATGGGATGGGTGCCTCACCATGGACATGGCGGCAACTTCGCCTGCGCACGAGTACCAGTTGTCCCTCAGCCTTTGCACCTGCATGCAGCAGCAGCAGCAGCGGCAGCTGAGCGTCTGTTGAGCGTCTGTGCACGCAAGCAACCGTTCATGCCTGACCATGCGGTGCTGTCTCACCAGCTCCTCGCGCGCTTGCTCAGGCGGCACCTGCCCAATCGCCTGGGCCGCAATCAGCACTGCCGCATCTACATCCGTGGAGCCCTGCACATGCTGGTGCTGAAATTGACAGCGGCACAGGTCGCGCAGGCGCAGACGTCGAGATGGCAGCGCCGCTGACGCCCGCTGGCGCCATGCGAGATTGGCTTGCATGCTTGGCCCGCAACAGCTCGAGACAGCTGGCCGTCCTGCAGCTCAGCTGGCGTGCCGCCGTGCCGTCCCGCGCGTTGGGTGAACGCTGTTTGGATTTGGAACTACAGGGTTCCTTGAACATCAATTGTGTCAGAATTGCTTGTGTCAGTAGGTGCTCACACTGCTCAGCAAACTGCCCATGATGGTGCCAATGTGAGTCAGCCGTTATGCTAGGACTAGGGCACAGCCTGCCTGTCAACAAGGTGCTATGCACAAACGTCGATTCAGACAGAGTTGCTGAGCAGTGGCTCTTGCAACCCATCCTCGGCATGTATCTGGTCACCGACCAGCACGCCGTCCTGCTCCTTGTCTGCATGTGTCGCCACGAGCGCTTGCGCCCGCTCCACCTCCTTGTCCCAGTCGAAGCGCAGCAGCACAACTGCAAACACCATCGCCTGCATAGACAGGGAAACAGCAACAACAGCCTGCCATCTGAGTTCCGTACTTAGTGCAGTCACAGACTGAACCAGGCAAAGCCAGATGCAGCCCTCGTAATGCCACTTGCTCATCCCAGCTGTCATTCGTCCGCTTATCACAAGGTTACACATTCTCACAGCTGCTGTGGGCTGGTGCCTACCTGGAACGTGCTCCCTGATGACAATGCAAGCCAGAAACCCCACGGCCCCAGGCCATGGTAAATGCCCAGGAACGTCGCCAGGGGCACCACAATGACCCACCTGTCAGGGCGCAACATGGGAAGTGGCAGGCATGGGCGATCAACCTTAGTGTTCATGTGACACTCTGCACTAGCATGCGCTGTGCGCTGCAGTGACACTGTCCGCTGAAATGCATCAAGTGTGCCCGCGACACTGGACCTTACCAGCCTACGAGGTTGAGCAGCGCGCCCAACCCTTGCCGCCCGCTGCCGCGTAGTGCGCCACCAAAGGTGGCATTCAGCCCTGCGCATTGACAACCACAACTGCAAACATGAGCATGACCAGCTATAAATGCGAGGAGACCAGCAGAGTGCACATATGACACTGTCATGCCAGATTCCATAGCGCCTTGTGTGAACATCCCTGAGAACAGCCCACCCGCCTACTCATCGCAAACTGCCGCTTACTGGTGTCAGCCCTGTGCACAAGCCTGCAAGGTAGCTGCTACTTGCAGCAGCCGAATCGCATTCTACTTACACCCATCTGCCTACTGCCCTTGTGCTCCCCTGGCGACCCCACACCATCTCCGATGACCCCGAGGCACATGACAGGCACGACGCTGCTGACCATGTTGGCGACGGCCGCGTCATCAGTGAAGACGTCGGCCACCCGGTTGCGCAGCAGCCACAGCAGCGCGTTAAAGCAGCAGACCATCACAAACACAACGGACAGAGCGACAACGAGCGCCTGGCGTGCCAGCTTGGGGTTGCCTGGGTTTGGCGAAGCAGGGCAAGCCGGGGAGGGCGGCATTCAGGGAACAGGCACGTGTCAAACACAAACGCAGTAGCAAGGCAATGCAACAGCAAGGCAGGGTAAGGTGCTGCCTGCAGACGCGCTCACAACGCCAAGCGGGGCATGAACACCGCCGTGAAATTGCGGCTGATAGGTGCTGCCGTCGCACCTGCGCCCAGCTCATTGGCAATCCTGGTGTTGACGCTGGTGCCAGCGGCCATCGGGAACATGTACAGGAAGCTTGAGATCAGGAACGTGACCCCCATAGTGGACACAGCGATGTCGGCGTCGTCCTTCACGGTACCTGGCAGCAGCAGCAACATGTGTGGCTGGCAGCGCTGCGTCAGCCATGCGATGAGCAGCCACAGGCGCTGCCTCTTATGGCAGCGCATGTAGCGTAACAACACGTGACAGGGGTGGAGTGCTGACAGCTGCTTTGCTGTGGAGGCCCTGTTAACTGCAATGCTGTTGAGTTTCTACTTTTGCTGCTGCTTGTGCTGCTGCTGCTGGCGTGGTCTATCTTTTTGTTGCAGCCCAGCGGGCGCACCTGACAGAATGATGATCAACTCAAATGCCTGCAGCCGATGCAGTCAAGGTGGCGCTTGGTGTAAGGTGCAAGCAGCGGTCTTCCTGCAGCAGCTCCCCCCTGGCGACTCACTCCCTCACTCCACTGCAACCCTAAATCCTGATCCCTGCTCCCCCCATCACTCACCCACCACTCCAGGCAGATCATAGCTGCTGCAGCCCCTCCGTAGGACAGGTACTGCAATACCGCCGCGGGTTCCAGGGCCTTGGCGATCTGCCACCCTGGCCAAGTGCTCTTCGGATCGCCAGCCCAGCACATGGTGGTCTCGCGGTACACAACGTACAGCAGCATCAACACACTGGTTGTGCCCTGTGACAGCAAGTTAGCATACGCTGCGCCATCCAAGCCTAGGTTCAGCCTGCACAGGTACGGTGGGATCGCAGGGTCAGACGTGAAGGCGATGCAAGGTTGGGCGAGCCAACAGGGTGGAGCAGCTGCCGGAGGTGGGGATCTCACTGGGCGAGGAGAGGAGCGGCAAGAAAAAGCACCATGTACAGCAAAGCCTGGCAGCGTGCAGCTTGCCCTTGTTACGCCAATGGCAGCAACAGGAGGTGAGGCGCGCACATGGCTAGATGAGCAACTATGGCATGGTGTTCAATCTCTGCCCCCAGCGGTATAAAGTTGAAAGTGTCCCTGCTGCATGCTGTGATAGCGCTACCCAGTCACTCACTTGAAAATCAGGTACCAGTTGAAGACTGGGCAGAGCAGTGCTGAGACAATGGAGCAGGCGGTCGACGGCGCCACTTGCTGCTGCGCCAGTAGATACCTGAGGGCAAACAATGGAGGCGATCGGCGGGAGCAATGGTGGTGTTACAGGCTACTTCTCGAAGGAGCTCCTGCAGAGAGCTTATGAGACACTGTAGACAAGCAGCCTGAATGTCTGCACAGCTGCAGTTGCTGCCATCCGGCTGTTTCAATGCATGTTGCAGCTGTGGCAAGTTGCTTCCGAAGGCTGGCTACCGCTGTGCAAACTGCAGCTGTATGAAAATCTTGGCTGCGGCAAGTGTGGGGCCTGCTGCTGCTGAGCATGGACTGTGAAACTTACCTATACACGACGTTGGACACGACTGTTGCTATGAGGGTCGGCCAGACTACATGCAGGTACCGGGCAGCTCCTGCTGCAACCGCAGGCGCCTGGTGCATCTGCAGAAGCAGCGGCTCCATGTTAAACCATAGGGCGATGATGGGGATGCAGCAGACAAGCAGCACCAGCATAGCGCGCTGCAGCACCAGGCCGAGCATCTTATAATTACGTGCTCCGTATGCCTGTGTCAGGGAGCAGGGAAGTGGCAAGGAGCAGGTTGGGATGTGTGTCAGCATCAGCCTTGTAGGTAGCATTGCGACACAAGACACAAACAGCGCTGGCAGCTGAGGCAAAAATCCGCACTGTACCCTTGCATCATGCCTGCCAGGGCCAGCGCTGAAGTACTTATGCCGCCTGCTGCCTGCAAGGCTGTAGCACTGCGTCCGCTCCAAGGGATAAGTGTTGGAGACTCATACCTGGCCGCACAGCGTCTCCATGCCTGCTGACAACCCAACAATCACGGAGTTGCCTGTCACGTTGAACAGCGAGCTTGCCAGCACGACGCTGGCCAGCACGTCTGGACCCAAGTGCCCAACAAATGCTGTTGAGACCACCGGCACTAGGAAGCTGCATGCAGAAGTGTGAGGCAGAGTCAGGAATGCACCGCACCAACTGCGTCAGTGACGTTCAGACAGGCCATTTGAACCTTCACAGCGCTGCGGCACAAGAGACTTTTACCTAAATGCATTCTGCACCAGTAATGGCAACATGATGGTGGCCAGTTGCCGCAGCTGCCAGGCCACAAGGCTGCCGGATGGCGGTGGCCCATCGTGCTGCATGACTTGGGACGCAGCTGCTGCAACTGCTGCTGGCGGTGTCTGCATGCTGTGTGATGATGCTGCAGCCGCCGCTGCACATGGTGGGAGATCGTCCAGCGATGCGCGCACTATGGCTGCGCTGCGTGCGTTGACGCCATTCGCAGCCGCAATTCCGCTCGCGCCGGCTGACCCCGCGTCATCAACCATGCTTCTCTCCCGCAAAGGGTATTACTAGTGATGCGCAGCAATTTCAACCCACGTTGCGCAACAGGGTCCAGCCCCCACACTGATCCTATTCCTGTTCTGAATTCAGCCTGAATGTAAACCCAGCAGCTTACAACAGAATGCCACGCATGGACCTGAGTGCAAGCCTGAACGGTCCTGTACGGAATCCAGGGGTCAGGCCGCCAGCATCGCTGAACTTGCTGACCATGAGGCCCAGCTGCCGAACCTGGGAGCCCCTGAGAGGTGGACGGCCAGGAACCACGCGGCCCCTGAAGTTGGGTCGGAATGCGTCAAAGGAAAGGTCCACCTTGTGCCAGCCACCGTCATCAATGGTCGTGAAGTCATGCTGCAGACCACAGCAAGACAGGGCTGGTGTTGGCTGGAAACGTAGGAGAGTTTGAACAAGTCGTTCTGGTTCAGATTCTGCCTGAGCACGACAAGAAAAAGGTGCTGGCCAGAGGACTAAACAAACGACTGCCCTTCCTCGCACCTGGTACATGACGCCGTCAAAACCGTCATCCGGCTTTGCCGACAGCTTGTAGGTGCGCCTGCGCTCAATGCACGCCAGAGCCGATTGCGTAAATGGGCAGTGGCAGCCAACATCGCACAATCCAAGTCCAGCCCGTGCACACTGCGCAGGTGTATTCTTTCACCAGCGCTTACCCGTCGCCATTCACAACGAGGCGGATGCCCTTGGCGCTCTGCAGCGCACCAAACCCACCCCAGCTCTCTGAGCGAATGGATGCAAAGCCACCTGCAAGCAGGCAGCGTGATTCAGGCACAGCACAGCTGATATAAGCGGTGTAAATAAACCACCATCAGGAGCAACACAAGCTAAGCAAAGCAGACTGATGGCTCTGCTGGCAACGACATCCATGACGCAGAAGCCAGCCCTACACACCGTTGTTTGCTGTGGTCACATTCCCTGTCAATATTTTGCAGGCATTCAAGCAGGCAGAACAAAGACACAGTCAGTCCCATCTTGTGCGACATGTGGCAAGCACGAAGGCCAGCTTATTCTAAGGGCATGTTCCAGCTGACATGCTTCATGCATCATGAATCAAAATGCCATTGCAGACGCACACTCACGCCCCTGACCCTGCAAGAACTACTAGGGGCCTCACAATCCAAAAGGGACACAGCAGGACGAGCTACCGCTCTCAGCCCCTGAACACAGTAACTGTGGCGCACCGCGTGGCTGGCTTGACAATGTGTGCAAACTCTTGCTCACCTTGGAACACGGCCGCTCGGAGCTGAGGGTCCCACGCCAGGCTGCTGCTAGACACACCGCCCTACAGGGCGGCACAAAACGTGATGGCAAACTTTTATGGAGCGGTGCACATGTGACGGTAAGTGTGGCACAACATGTGAATCCAAAGCCCGGCAAGCAGAACCGCCAGTTGCCAGCAGACATGACACCTTGATTCTTGAGGCCTGTAAGACTGTCTGATCGTTGCGTTTGCTTCCAGGCTGAAAGTCCCTCAGCTGTAGGACCAAGGCCCTAGGCACACTGGAATCGTCTTACCATGATGCTGTCATCCATAGAGAACCAGCGTGGCGCCGAAGGAAGCCCTGACTCAAAGTCGAAGATCTCAACCTCCTTGGCATCAGCCGGCAGCTGGGCAAGGCGTGCCTGTGCTTCAAGGCTGCCATCTGCACAATGCCCAGGTAGGTTGACATGCGCCGTCAGCAAACAGATCGTGCGTGAGGTGCGGCATGGCCACATGTTGGCTGCGTCTGCCTATCCTGAACGGCTGCTTTGGTCAGGATGAGCGCGGAAGCAAGGCTGGCACTCACTCACCTAAGATGCTGTCAAAGCAGCGCCGCATCACCCAGGCGCCGTCGCTGGCACTGGCCTGCTGCTGTGCCTGGGCGACGGCTTTCCTGCGCATGAAGCAGCAGTGTGATGCGGCTTCACCATGGCATGGTGCATGTGGGACAGAACGCAGGTTGGCACGGCGCCACTCACGTCAGGGCTTCTGCAACATTTGGTGCCAAGCTACCCCCTTCCACCAGCTGCATGGCGGTGGCCTGGTACAAATCGCGGCATGCTTGTGGCTGCCCTTGATTGTACAGGGGTGCTCCGCGCTGAATTGTTTGGATTATCAGCGAAGATACCGCGTCGTTGGCAGCCATCTGCAGCTTTGCAAGCACGGGCCCTGCACAGCTGCTCTGCAAGCTGGTCCTATTGTGGCCACACCTGCAACACTTTCGATTCAGGACGGGTGTGCCTCCCTGCGCTCACCGTGTCTTGTCCGCTGGGCGCCAGGAACTTCTCTGGTCTTGTCGTGGCAACAGACTTCCGGCTGAACGCCGAACAGCGTGCCCGTCTGACCCCACAATTACACAGTGATTTACCATCGCTGGCCGCGCGCCGCTCCTCGTTGCTAGACGTATGGCCCTCATCACACAGGCGCAGCACAGGGCGCCAAAACTTGTTTCTGGGCCGATGTTGCGCGTATAGGGTGAGGGCACCTGGATACAAGGGAAGCGGCGGCAGCCACAGTGCCCCAGGGAAGCAAGGACCCACACGCATGCCCAACACACCGAACTCCAGAGAGTCTGGGCCCAGGGCCGCTGCTGTTGAAGTAAGCAGCGACGATGGCGAGCATGTGCACGGTGCTGCATGGCACATGGCCTGATGTCATAATTGCTCTGCCTGGCTGCAGTGCCGAAGCTGAGCTGCCAAGGGAGCAGTCAATGTCCAGCCAGCGCTCCAGCATTGGCTGGGCAGACTTGAATGAGGCACGCGCAGTGACAAAGGACACAGGCACGGTCAATATCGGCCCAGATGCCAGTCCATCCCCACCGTTTGTTGACCCTGAACGCTTGTCACCCTCTCAGATGCCAGCGGTTGTGAGGGCAGCGTTGCGACTGCGGCACATGGCAAAGGTGCGCCTGAGCTGCATTTAGAAGACCTTCCAGGCCTCTGGTGTTGGATGGCGGGTCACTCATTTGGTGACCGGCATACCACCTTAGCTGCACCCAAGCAACAGCATGCTGCAGCGTTGAGCATACCATGCCAGCAACAGTCATACCATCCATCCATACCCCCTCAAACCCTATCAACCACTGTACTTGCAGGGCGCCAGGCAAGCCATCTGCAGCTCACCCAGGATCCTCATCATCCCCGTCCTGCTGCTTGCTGTGATGACAACCCTTGGAGTGTGGGCAGTCGTCTATGCTTCAGCAGACTATTTGCAGACTCAGCAGGAGGATGCGCTTGGCTTCGCCCACGGTGCCGCCCTCGGCATGACCACGCAGCTCGAGCTCGCGCTCAACCCCTGTGCTGGAGGCATGCGTCGTGGCGCAGCTTCGCTCCTATGAGCTCAACCAGAGCAGGGTGCGCATCGGCAGCCGCCTGTTCAGCAAGGTGCGGGGATCTCGGCTCAATTCAGCCCACTCCCATCAAGTGAGCTCAGCCGCGCTCAATCTGTATCAGTCAGCTGACCTACCCTTTGTGCCATAGGGGGGAACGCCCCTTGATTGGGGTTTGGGCTTTCTGCTCGGGCTTCTGGGCTAGTGTTTGGGCATAGCATTCGCCTGCTATACAACTCAAGCAAAACGCCGCACCCTGCTCTGCTGCCTGCTCTGCTGCAGCTCGTTTCTGGTGGGACGTTGCAGCTGGAGCTCGCCCCCTACGGAAAGATCCAAGCTTTGTACCTTTTCACCCCTGGAGTTGTACCCTTTCAACCCTGGAGATGAACAGGTCATAGGCTACAACACTATAGGGCCCGACGCACGGCCTTCAGACATCATGTGAGTCGGTACCGGTGCTCCGCATCGTGATTCACGCATCTGCAACTGACTAAGCGGATGCTTAATGGCACAAGCACTATGGCTAACTCTATAACAGCCCTGCAGGAGCAAGCTGATCCAGGTTGCTACCCCTTGCTGGCCAGGGAGGCTGCAAGAGGATGGTGCATCCGCTCTGGGCCTCTGAGTCGACAAGTCTAGATCGCCGATAGCTGTAGCTGATAGCGGATGACTGTTGGTGCAGCTTCAAACTGGGCTGGAGGTTTTCTTGCCCACCGCGCCCGTCTGAATCTTTGCAGCATGTCCTTGATTGTGAGCAGGTCAGTGACCCGCGCCATGACGAAGCGGTCTGTGGTGATCAACTTCAAGCAGCTGATAGAAAGGGGATACGGTGGGGACTGCAGCCAATACTTATTGCAACGTGTGTGGGTGTTCGTGCAGTGCCTTCATCGGAAGCCTGCACAAGCCATGCTGAACTGCCATGCTGAACTGCCATGCTGAACAGCCATGCTGAACGGCCATGCTGAACGGCCATGCTGAAACACGGCGCTGATAGCAGATGCTCATGCAGGCGCGGCAATCTATTATCCAGTCTTCATAAATGATGTGGCTGAGAACGAGACGTTCGGCCTGGACTTTGAACCGACGCCTAGTGAGGGCTGCGTGTTCTACAACGCTACGACCAGGTGTGTGCGCCTGCCTGTTCTGGCACTGCCAATTCAGCAGCAGGGGCTGCAATGTTATTATGCTGACATGGCATGTTCGACAGAGTCACATTACCGGTACTAAGCGTTTTTTAATCCGAAGCGCTCTTGTGAAACTGACTTGTCTTGTTGCCCTGCCCCTCCTCTGTGCACCTTTGTGAAACTGACTTGCCTTTTCGCCCTGCCCCTCCTCTGCGCCCCCTGTGCCGCCCTGCAGAACAAAGTGGTGGTGAGTGCACGCAGCTCTGCGGGCGTGGGCATATGCGCTTTGCCTGGTAGCTACTCGAGTGAGCTCAGCAACGCAGCGAGGTGTTTGGCAGCTGCTTGTGACAACGACCACCAGACACGCAGATATCGGGCAACACGGTGATGATCAGGTAACCAGCTACGTAGACAAGCACGTGCCCGACCCTGTGTCTGCACACTCGCCTGCAGGGGGACGGTCATAGCCGTCATTCTGCACGACCCGCTGCTGGTGCTGGGAAGCGACTCCCGGCTGGCAGCGCTGCTTAACAAGGGCTACGACTACAAGCTCATGCTGCCCCCTGCGGGCGGCCTCGTGGGGAGTGCCGCAGCGGCCGTAGCCAGCGGCGATGCCTTGCAGACTTTTGCCAGTTTGACAGCCGAGTTCACAGCAGAGCCTGTGAGAGTGACGGTTGACATGCCACCTGCGCAGGTGTGGTGGCAGGGAGGAAGTGTGGTGTTGAGGGGAGGGGGGGCGGGCAGAGTATGGCTAGCTAGGTATATCCAGAGGGACAGTTTGTGCACACACTGCGGGCGAACAAATGCTGGGCAAAGGGACAGCATTGAAACAGCGCTCATACTTAAGGGCGAGGAACAACAGCATGAGCGGTGTGATGTGCGTGGATAGAGAGCACGAAGGACGTCATGCACTCGCCTGCGCTGTGAAAGAGGTAGGCTAGGCGTGGGAACGCCGAGGCTGTGACCAGAGGCAGTCCCATCCACCCACCTGTTTGCAGAAGCCTTGGCAGACATGCTGTGACAGGTCTGACAGATTCTAGAAACTGCGACCATCGCTGCACCGTGCACATCAAACGGCCGTTGTCACACTTTTCAACCACATTTTTTTGGCAGGGCGTGTGCTGCTGACTCACAGGTGTGGGTGCTGGAGATCGCGCCCTAGGACCTCCGCGGCTGGCAGCCCACCTGGAGGGTGGGCCTCATCGTCATGGTCATGCTGCTGTCAGTGCTGGTGGGCGTGCTTATGTTCGTCGTCATGCTGTCAAACCTGCAGTACCTTGACCTGGTGTGGTGAATGTGACCGTGGATGGGGCACTTGGCCGCCCACATTTGTGTGAAGAGGCGGGGCGGGGGCGACACACTTAAGTGTGCAAGGACAAACGTCATGATGCATGGCCGCTGCAGTGATTTGATGCCCTGCCCTGTGATGTGGACATGGTGCATGCACGTCACACCGCAATGCTCCAAGCTTTTGAGGCATCAAGCCGACGGCTTGCGGGCCACGTTCGGTCATCCGCCGTTCCACCCGCCTCTTTTTTCAACAGGAACATGATGCCCAAGAACGTTGTGCGGGCGCTGCAGCTGGGCCAGAACTACGTGGAGCCCTTTTCCAAGGTCACCATCCTGTTCTCCGATATTGTGTCTTCTACAAACATATCTTCTGAGATGACGCCAAGCCAGCTGTTGGACCTGCTCAACAGGTGAGCAAGGAGGGGTGGGTACGTACATATTGTTGTACCAAAATGGGGGGTTTAAGTCTCAGTATAGTAACGATGGTGCAAGGCAAAGAGAGACGGGACTTTGGACCTTGGGAGCGTGGCAGACAGGGGCAGTGAGGTATGCAGCATGTGTTTCAGGGCGGCATGCTGCATGGAAGGTGGCGATTAAGCAACTGTTCCGAGCGCGAGCGACTGCAACCTGCTGCATGCTTGTGCACAGGGTGTACTCCCACTACGACGGGCTGTGCGAGAAGCACGGCGTCTTCAAGGTGGGTGCAGCAAATTCAACACTAGCTCTGGCGCTCCTTCCCAGCTGTTGAATTTTCGCTCACCTGCCGAGCCAGCTGCTCAGCTTCTTAGAGCCTGTTGTTAAAGAAAAAACAGAAGGAGCCATGCCCCTGTAGGCCCCTGGCTAGTTGGGCACAAGTTCATAAAGGTGCAGGTGCCCGTGGTTGGTGCAGTTGCAACGGCCCTGATGCCAGCTGCCGCCTCCAATGCTTGATTGTTCACTTGCAGCCAGCCACTTCCCTGTCTGTTGCCTGCCTTTGCTTCAGGTTGAGACGATCGGCGATGCATTTGTTGCCGTGGCGGGCTGCCCCAACAGGTGAGCAGTCAGCACCTAGCCATTCCCTGCAGGGCAAGCGCATGCTTTCCACCCGCCAGATCGCCAGGGTTGTGCACGCTTACGCTGAGCTGGCAGAGCTGACAGTAATGCTGCCCGTGCTGCATTCCCTGGCACCTGGCTACCCCCTTGAAGGTACCCGGCGCCCGAGGCAGCTCGCAGGGTTGCGGCGCTGGCCCTGGACATGATGGACTTCATCGATGTGAGTGCAGAGAAGGTGCACAGACTCAATAGAAAGTACAGGCAAGGGTGAACAGACTTGATAGCAAGGTGTAGGCAAAGGTGTACAGACTTGAAAGTAAGGTGTAGGCAAAGGTGTACAGAATTGATAGCAAGGTGTAGGCAAAGGTGT
>JAWZTI010000204.1:0-24689 GCA_039880955.1 Chlamydomonas urium | reverse complement strand
GTAAGGTGTAGGCAAAGGTGTACAGACTTGATAGTAAGGTAGAGGCAAAGGTGTACAGAATTGATAGTAAGGTGAACCCTGAAGGAGGTAAGCCCTGGCACAATTGGCACAGGCAACCCCGCAAGAGCCTCAGCAAGTCAGCGCCTGGGCTGCCGGCTGCAGAATTCTGGGCCCATGAGGCGTTCCATCGTTTCTGCCACGCCGGCATCATAACAACCCCTGGCAACTGCCTCGTTCAGAGGCCAATCATGCATTGGTGCAATCGTTGCGCAACTACCATGCAGCTGCTGCGCAGCTGCACAGTATGGCAAGGCATGACAAGGTATTCACTGTTTAAGCATCGCTGTGATACGCTGCAGCAACAAGGCAAGTTCAAAGGGTGCACACCTGATCAAGCTAATGACATGATGGAAGTACAGTCCCACCTATGCGCACAGCCTTCTAAGGAGGCGCCTTTGAGCTCTGAAACATGCCGAGGTGAACCCTTGATTAGCTTTTCAACACCTTGCACCGCTGCTGCGTGATGCATTCACGCAAATGGGCTCTCAAAAGCATGAAGCTGCGCAATCTGTGCTGTGCGCCGGTTCCATGCCATACGTGGCATATGTGTGGCCAGGTGTGGCGCTGTGAACCCTCAGCCCTGTGCTGCTTGCGTTACGTGCTGTGGCCTGCAGCTATGTGCAAGTGAGAGCGATGCACAGCAGAGTGTTGCACACAGCTGAATCGTAGCTTTGAACCCCATGAGATCCCGTCATTCTGAGTGCATCAGTAAAGTGCTGCGCTTTCAACAGCTGCAACAGCTGGCTTAACGCCCACCCTCTGAGCCTTGCCATATCACTTGCTTGGCTGGACTCACTTGATGCAATCAAACTGTGTTGCCGCCCCAAATTTTCCAACTGGCAGCGTGCGCTGCTGTTTTGTCGTCGCCTGAACCGGTGACCCACGCTCTTAGTGTATGGGGATATCATCAAACCTTTACGCACTGTAAGCTGGAAGGCGCTGTGTCAGGCAGTCGGTTAGGCACCACATGAAGTTGCGCCCAGTGGACATATCATGTTCTGCACTGTTGATCTGATTGCACCCGTTTCATGCAAGAGCTCTGTGCCTCTAGCTGCTCAAAAGCTGGGTGCTTTATCAAGGAATGTCTTGCAGTGCCTCCTCACAGTGCTTGTTTTGAGATGCTCCTTGCTTTGGCCACTGTTGGCTGGAGAGTGTGCTTCACCTGCTGTATCCGTCACAAAGTCACGTTCATGTAGGGATTTGAAAGAACCGGTTGTTGATCCTGCTTATTGCTGATATGTCGAGGCCCGTGGCGCCTTTTGTGGCGCCCTGTGGATTGTAACATGGCGCATTAACCTACCTAGTATGCTGTTGCAGTGTTGCTTAAACGAGGGACCGTAGACTGGGCATGCCCTTGTGGAGTGTCTGCTCCCTCTCCACCGACCTAGGGGCTACTCAGAAGCCTACATCCGGGACGATTCAATTGCACAACCCCATCACAAGGAAGGAAATGCAGAGGCTTATCCAGAATCTATGTCGCCTTGCAAAACCTGTGGCCCATTTCTAAACTCATTCAATGACAGCTGATGTTGCTGTCAGGAGTTGTGCTTGAAGAGCTTGAGGCTGAACCAGTTGATGGCTGCCTGCAAGCACAACAGAGGACGCGGTGAGGCGCACACACACCACTCAGCACGCGAAGCCTGGAGGCAGTGGCCAAGAAGAATAGCTGAGGCATCAGAAGGCAGGGGTTCTGATGAGAAGGGGTCCTTTGTGCTCTTGCGGCGCCCTATGGACTGTGAAATTGCCAACCTAAATACTCACTGCAAAGGCAGCCACCGGCAGCGTGAGCGGCAGCAAGGAGCAATAGTACCTGCAAGGAGGTGGGGAGGGCCATTGAGTCAATGGCAGCGACGTTGCAGAAGCTTGACTGGCAGCCAGCTTTGCTGGGTGCCTGTGCATCGTTGCCCGAAACGATTGCTGATGATGATGCAGCTCAGTAAATTCAACGAGAGCTTGCAGCTCATGACGGTGCTGATGCACTGATGTACTGCAGCGCCCGTGGCGCCAGGGTTGCAACACCCTGCCATGGGTTGTGGGCTTTGCGGGACCTGCCCAGAGCGTTATAGCCCACCCACCAGTCCTGCTGTAGCGCCCGCACCCAGGCTGTTTCGGAGGGCGGCGAGAAGTGTATTGCCTGCAGGAAACAAACAAGGCCCGCCAACAAGCAGCAGTGTCAATAAGACAGCGCAGAATGCCATGCAGACATGCGAGTGCGTAGCAGATTCTGACTAGTCTTTATGCAGGATGCGATGCAAGTTCAAAAAGAAAGGGTGCAATGCTGAGCATAGAAGCATCTGGAAGGAGCATTCAAGGGATTAACTCAATTGCTGCCTGCCCGCCCACCAGCACCCAGGTTGCCGCGCCGGCGGTGGAGAGGCTGCCTAGCAGCAGCAGACAACTGCAGGCACGCCACAGCAGCGCAGCAGTCAACACAAACGCAGCCAGGCGTCTGTCTGAGTGCAGTACAGCACTGCCACAGCACGTGCCTTGCGGCACGTCAGCCATGACTCAAGACCCAGTCATGCACCATCACAGGCAAATGCACGCATCGGCTGCCATGCCAATGCCTGCAGGCAACAGCTGTTGCCGTGACTGTGATGGTGAGGAGGCCGCCAAGGCAACTTACCCGCACGCTCGGCGGCACCACACAGGCCACTGCGATGGCCTGTGTTCATCAGGACGCAGCAAGTCCTGCAGAGAAAGTTGTTGAGCAGGGGGGAGTTGGCCTGAAGGCAGGGGGAGAGGTCGCTCTCTGCCTGCTGCGCTGGTGTGCCTGCGGCCCTGGCACACTTAACACACTTGGCTGGCTAAGCATGGGAGGCGCTGTCACAACACAGGCTGCTTGAAAGCACCTGGAGGTTGTGGGTCGATGCAACCTTGCGCCAGCTGCTCTGCAGCGCCTGCAGCTGGTGAAACAGGTCCTCATCCATGCGCCATGACGCTGCTGCTGAGCAATAACATGGACTGAATGAGCTAACCTTACACACTACGCAGCCAAGACTGCAGAAGGAAATCGTGTGTGGGAGTCATAAGTCTGACTTCGCGAAGCATGTAGCGTGTTATTGCAGACGGCAGGCGAATGGCGACGTTTCAGCTGGAGGGCGAGCTGCGCTGCAGACGGAAGGGCGTGGACACATCTGAGCGCTTCGCCTTTGCCATCCAGCGCAGCACGCGAGAGCACGAGCACATCTTGTGAGGCGCAGCAGCGTACAGCTACCATTGTGGGATGGCGCATCGCCCTCTCAAGCCCCTCCTTTGCTCCGCACTCGCAGTGATGTCAAGGTCACCAACTGGCGCGTCCCTGCCTGGTCAGCTGCTGTCAACCTGCGGGAGATCAACAACATGCTCAAGGTGAAAGCCCCCTACAACATCCTTCTGATCTTGCTGCTGGCTGCACCTTGGAAGCATGGGTGTGTCACAATCTTGTGAAAGCATGACATGCGTGACATGCACGCTGAGCTGTGTGCAGCCTTGGATTCTTCAGGTGAGCGGCCGCCTAACACGCAGGCCCGTTGCATGCCAACAGGCGCTTGGGATCCCCTCTGACCTGGAGCAGGCGACACAGCGCATGGCGGACGCGCTGAGCCATGCTGAGGCCAGGCTCGTCATGCAAGGTGCAGCACAGCACCAGGTGCAGCACATCAGAGCACGGGATGAGCAGCGCACATTTACAGCATACATCGCATCTCTCAGGCTGGGCAGCGCTGCAGCATGTGCTTTCATGGTCTGTCATCTATACACCTGCTGTATTAGTGTTGTACCCTGCAGTCCAAGGGCATCTGCCCGGCACAGCACCCATCCCACGGTCTGACCCCTGCACACCTGCCCTGTGCAGATGGAAGCATCTACCTGCAGGGCATCTTTGAATATGGCGCCAAGCGCGATTGCGTGCTCAGGTGCGTGCCAAGCGAGGGCAAAGGAAATGGGATGCGGCATGCGGCATCGACAAGCGTGCGTAGTCCGCTTTGAGGCTGTCGACAGTGCGTTGTGCGTCGTCAGTGCTGGCAGCAGCACCAAACCCTACAGCATGCAGCCAATCGTCCAGGCTGCCCCAATAATGCTCCCGTGCCTTGTGCAGTGCTCTTGCATGTTGAATCTTGCTGTCCTGTTGGCCAAGCAGGCTCCCACCAAGAGGCAGCCTGGAAACACTCAACGACGCCGAGTCACACCTGCTCATTGACGGTGGGTTGACTGGGCCACACCTCCCTTGCGCTTAGACCTAACAGCCGCCTTTCTGCATTGCGTTCTCCTGCTCTGTGCTGCCAAGGCGGTCTCTTCACGCTTTTCGCCATCAGGTGCAGAAGTCAGCGGCCGCGCTGCACGCTATCCTTATTGAGGGCTCCCAACATCCTTCCAGCCTGTCACCTGCATGTGCAGAGGTCAGTGGCCGCGTGCTGGGCCGGCTGCAGGCCGTGGACCGGGAGTTGCTGGAGGTGCGGCAGCTGCTGGAGTGTGAGAGGAGGGAGCACCAGGCCGCGCTGGCATCAAGGGACGCCATGCTGAACAAGCTGACGGAAGATGTCAGGTCCCTTAAGGTGAGCCAGTGAAAGTGGGGCTGTAGCTTGTCAGGAGTAATTTACTGTGCTTACTGGTGTGTTCTGAAGGGCGGATGGGGTGGTGCATGCAGTGTTGGAGGCAGAGTGTCAGCTCAAGGCGCACACATGCCATGGAAGGTGCACACATTGCACATAAGGAAGACGTTGCTGACACCTTCATCAAGCCACGAAGTCAGCTGCAGCAAGACAGCTGCAAGCCCTGGTCGGCTAGGCTTGCGGTCCGGATCACTGTGGTTTGCGCTCATCGCATAGGCGACAGCATGGTCAGGACACTCCTAGCTTGACATGTGCCCGTCGCTCTGCCCGCCTGTTGTGCTGTAGGGGCGGCTTGCGCTGTTCGAGGGACGAGCCGCGGCAGGGTCCAACCACGAGCGTGGGGGTGCCAAGCGCCAGCGCACCGCTGATAGGCCGCTGGACCAACTGCTCCCATCCTTGTCCTCCCAGCTGCCCGACAGCTGTACGCACGCGGCTGGGGGACAGGCGCCTCAACAGGCAACGCAGGGTGGAGGTACAGCAGGGACAGGCGGAGGGAGCGGTTCAGGTGTGGGGTGGCAGCCACTGCTGCCGTCGCAGCCGGCAGCGTCTGCATCAGTGTCCTTCCAAACAGCAGGAAAGGCGTCGCAGGGGAAAGCGGCGCCGGCGGACTCGGGGGCCAGCCAGCAGGTGTCCCACGCGGCGCCAAGTGTGGCCGGAGGTGTGGGAGGTGTGGGAGGTGTGGGCGACAACCACCCAGAGGTTGCGTCGCAGGTGCAACCGCATCTGACCCAGGGGCAGCCAGGGCAGCAGCAGGGGGCTGGGGAGGACGATGGGGCAGCCGCTGCCGTGTTGTCGCATTTGGGGCCCAAAGTGCTGTCAGGGGCAGTGGGACGTGGGCGGGGAGGAAGGGCGGCCGTGCGGGGAGGCAGGGGCGCAGGCCCGCCGCGATTGGGCGGCGGCAGCGGTGGCGGTGTGAAGTAAATGCCACTGGAAGCCTGGAGCTCTAACCTTGGACTGCAAGTGGATGCCACGCCAAAACCCTTGTGCTTGTGGGGGTAGACCTGAGCGTCAAGAATGGTCAACAACTCAGCATTCATTCGTTTGCTACAGTCTTCATCGCATACCGTGAAACCTTCCTTGGCTTATTTTTGCTTGGATTTCTACGTGTTAACTTCCCACACTGCCATTGCACGTGGACGCTTGCGCTCGTGAACGGTCCCCCAAGGCCATGTACGCATGGCATCCGAGCACAGTCAGTTGTTTTACCGCGCCAAGGGGCGCGTCGCGCAGTACCGAGAGCTTGTGCAGCAGGCAGGCAAGGATGTTGCCAACAGGCGGGCTGCATCGCGGCAGCAGCATGAGCGGCGTGCGCTGCGACGTGGAGCAGCGCTGCGCGCCTTGGAGCTGCAGGCGGAGGCGGAGCGCCTGGCGGACAGCCTGCGCTGCGAGCTGTGCGACGTGGTGAGGGCAGAAGCCTATGGCTCCGGCCATGCAGACTGGGCCACGCGGCAGTGCAGCACATGCTGGACCAAGTCAGCCGCGGCCAGCGCGCAGGCGCGCCATGCGCCGTTGCTGGACCTGTCCGATCCTTCGCCCGCCAGGACCGACACACACTCAGGCCTTGCATGGAGTCAGCCCAGCGGCGACCCGCTGCTGGCCAAGGTCAGAGCAGCTGAGGAGAAGCTGACGGTGCTGATGCTGGGGGGCAGTGAGCAGCTAATGAGCATGGCGGTGGCGGCGTCGGCATCACCGCTCGGCCGCTCGGCCAGGCTGCATCAGTCACCGTCACCACAGGCGACCCGCCCAGGGGTGCCTGTGCCCCATACGTCCCAGCATGCAGGGGAAAGCGGGGGAGCGGCGCAAGCTGGCGGCGCAGCGCTGCAGCTTGGAGCTCGGCAGCAGGGACAGCAGCAGCGTCAAGAAGATGGACAGCGGCAGGGCCGCCTGCAGGGGCAGGCGAATGAGCAGGTGGTAGGGTCTGATGGGGGTGTTGCAGCTTCTCCTTCAGAGATTGGGGTCTTACCAGCAGCGGCGGGGGATAAGGAGGAGGTGAGCGAGGCGCAGGCGGCAGCAGCGGCAGTGCTGGAGGCGCTGAGAAAGGGTGACCGCCAGGCAGCTGCCCAGCAGCTGCTTGCCGCCCCTGCAGAGACCGGTGCACTGCTGGCGGCGGCTTTGGGCAGCAGCGGCACAACGGGTGACGCTTCAGCATCGGCGGCGGCGGATGGAGGCCAGTTGCAGCAACAGCGGGGCGCTGAGCAGGCAGGGGTGGGAGTGGAGGCTGGTCCAGGGCCCCCACGTTTGACCGCGTTTGACCAGGTGCGCGCCGACCTGGCGCAGGCGGAGTACCAGCTGGTGTTTGCGCCGACGCAGACGCAGCGCAGCATGGCGCTCGCGCTCGCCTTTGAGCTGCGTCGGTCGCTGGGCGAGCTTCGCCGCCTGGAGCGACGCGAGGCCTACATACACCGCATGCTCCGAAACCAGGACCGCCGCTCCGAAACCTACTACGTCGAGCAGGCCAGGGTGTCTGGCCGGCTGGGTGCTGACACCAGACTGCCCCGGCCGGTCGCTAGGCATGCGGCGGGGAAACAGGGCGCCAGGGTCAGTGCAGCAGGCGTGAAGGACAGGTTGGAGGGCGGCAGGGCGCCGGCTGCTCTGGGGAAGGTAACGGGTGTCGAGGGTCAGAGAAACGCGGAGGAGGAAGTGGCAGCCCCTAAGGAGGGGCAGGGGCGCGGCAGGCTGGGGGGAACACGCGTGCCTACAGCAGGGGGTGTAGCAGTAGGCAGGGATGCTCGGGAGGGGCCGGGGTCAGGCGCCCAACGCGAGGCGGGTCAGCGGACTGGGCAACGCGGGCAGGTTGAGTTCGTACCAGCTGGTGTTGAGCCCCAGGCAAGGGGTGTGGGAGAGGGTGGCGCGGGGGAAAAAGGGGAACGGGGGGCCGGCGCGAGGGAAGGCAGTGAGGCTGGTTGCGGAGATGGTGGGCAACGTCGAGGTGAGAGGTATGAGCGCAGGCCGGTCAGCGCTCCAGCCCAGGGGGCGCGGGGTGGCGGGCGGTCGGGGGCGGGCCTGGGGGTGGCGCCTGGCGAGGTGGTGGCGGCGGAGAGCAAGATGATGCGCACCAGCCGCGCGTTATCCGAGATGCAGCCGCAGCTTTTAGCAGCCTCTGGACCTGGGCGACCACGCATTGGTGAGGGCCTTGTTCCTGTGGAAGAGACTGGGGTGGCCGTGTCCTCAGCTGTGGCAACCGCGGCATCAGCGGCGGCTGTGGCAGAGCATGGTGCGGCGGCGGTAGGGCAGGCGGACGGCAGGAGGAAATACGTGAGGTTTGGTGTCAGCGGCACGCCCGCGGGCGTTGCGGCGGCAGACGAGGCTATGGAGAGGGCGTATCGGACGCAGCGGCAGCAGCGAGAGAGCCTCGCGCGGTCGGTGGCTGAGGCGTTGAGAGGCGAGCAGGCAGGCAGCACTGCGGTCGGCGGGGCAGCCGTGAGGGCCGCCGGGTGCCAGGCACAGAGTGCAGGCGGAGGAGCGGCAGGAGGAATACCAGGAGGAGGCGGTGGAGAGGGGGAAGGTCAAGGTGGTGCGGGGGTGCAGGAGGCGGTGGACCCGGCGAGAGGGGCAGCGCTAGTGGCCTCGGCGAAGCTGGCGGGACGGCCCATACCGCCGCCCGCAAAGCGCACGCCGCTGTCCCGCCCGCCGTGGGCGCGATTGCAGCAGGCGCTGTACGGCCCGCCCAACTACCACTCGGCTTCTCGCCACCAGGGCGAGCTACATAAGCCCAGCTGCCACTGTACCGCGAGGTACATGGAGCCGATGCACCCCGACAAGGCCGACCCGTACCGCCAGGTGGAGCCGCTGGGCTGGCGGCCGACGGGACGAGCGCCGGCGCTGTTGCACCCTACGGGCTGGCAGGCAGCAGGTGCGCACTGAAGGGGGGTGGGGTTTCAGGGTGAGGGTGGTTAAGGTCTAGGGAATAGAAGTAGTAGGGAATAAGCTATGAAGGCTGCAGGGGCTAAACATGACGCATTAGGGTCGTATTGCATCTTTTGCTGGGATTCACTGAGCCCTTGCCACATGCATGGAGGTGGGAAGTGTGTCTGCCTGTTGATGAACAGGCAGTGGTCCTCGCCCGGATGACCCTTGCGCCTCAATTGTGACGTTGAGCTTTGAGCTGTGACGCTTTGCGAGAGTGGCTCCCCTTCCTGCTTGCATGAAAGCGCGTCACCAACCAGCGCTGGGTGGGCGCTGCTGCTTCACCCCACACCTTTGCAAAAGTATCTTGCCTTCATGCTCCCTTGAGCTGTGTACGTTGCATGCCTGCACTGACCCTGCAGGCGATTGGTACAAGTGGACCAACCCCTTTGATGAGTATGCCAGAGTGCATCACATGCCGGTCGACAATTGGCAGCAGGCAAAGCGCAGGCACAAGGCCTGGCTTACAGCGCTTGCGGCGGTGAAGCTGGAGATAGAGGCGGAGCAGGCGCTGGCAGTCAAGGCAGCAGAGGGTGGGCAGGTGGCGGTGTAGGGTGGAGGGGAGCCGGAGGGGTACTGCAGCCTGGGCTGGGAAATGGCCAGCGGCCTGTGCTGAAGCAAGGGAGGCAGGCGCTGGCAGCTAAGGCGGGAGAGATACAGGCCTCTCCCAGGCAGGGCGCGAGGATTTCTGTGGGACAGTAGGTAGGGCATCGGTTAGGGCAGGCATCGCAATCATCGATACCATTCCCCGGGCAGTTGTAGGCAGAGGACACTGGCTGGGACGGCAGGAGTGACAGCATGCTGCCTGCAACATCTGCAAGTCTGTGCATGTCCTCTGTTGCTGTACTGGATCAAATCAACGCATGAGACACAACCCTTCAACGTGGCCTCTTCATCGTAAGTTTGGTGCTCGACTGCTGCCAATGTTCCATGCTTCCAACACAATGTTCATGTTACATTCGCATTCCTTGGCTGCTGCAGCCTGAGCCTTGCTTCATTTTGGCCACATCTTATAAGCTGTGCCTCAGCCCCGCAACAAGTGTCAGCAAGGTGTCAGCAAGGGGTAGGAAATTCCCCCTTCCAGTCCAATAACGGCACAGCGCATGCACGTGTAAGAAACATTGCTCTTTCTTCACCGCAAGTGCTTTCCTCACTTGCGGATGGTTACCTCACTGAACGAAACCGCTGGCGCAACACCTGACCGCGGCGCTTAGAACAAGCACTCCGCCCACCATACCGCAGCAAGCCCATCCTACGCAGTGCATCCCTCTACCACGAGTGTTGCTGCCTTCTAGGCGCGTTGCAGGCCGCTTGCCGGGCGTGTCGGTTTCAGGACCCCCGCCAGCCCAGCCATCCTGTCACAGCACAGCAACTCCCCTTTCAGGCAGCATGCAACACTCGCACGCGTTCTCTAGCCCGCCAGTAACGACGTGGCAGCCCGTCTCAGACGCGACGCCGGTGTTCCTGAGGTTCAGACCAGATGAGGGGACGCTCAAAGCGCTTGCCCTGACACAAGTTGAGCTGCACAAGCTCCGCATGGCGCACAAGCGCATGTCCATGCAGGCCAGCCAGGAGAAGCAGCAGTGGGACAAGCAGCGCGTCGTCATGGTGCGCAAGGGGCACACGACCTCCCCATGCAGCACTACAGCAATATGGCATGCACAGAGACTTGCCTGTTGGGAGGCAGGCAGCTGACCTAGTACCATTTGCACTTCAACACTGTTCACAGGAGGACCAGCTGAGGCAAATGGCGGTCAGGAATGCCGAAGCGGAGCGCCTCTTCAATGTAGGCGTGGCATGGCATAATGGCCTTGAGTTTGGGCAGTCAGGAGCATGGTAACGAATGGGGGACGAGCCATCCTATGGATGCAATAAACACATCCATCCCACTTCAACACGTAGAGGGGAGCCGTGGACAACAACAACTGCCCTGTCACCCCGTGTGTGCGCCTCAAAAAGGCCATACCTCCTGCGCCACTATCGGTTGACTTTCAACCTTGCCGTTGTTTGCCATGAGTGCAGGACCACATGGCCAGCCTGCTGGACCTTCTGAAGGACCGGCAGCAGCAGCTGCAGCAGATCCAAGTGGAGTATGACGCTCTCAAGGGCGACGCCAAGGGCCTCATCCAGGCGCTGCAGCAGCGGCTGGAGGACCTGCAGAAGAGCTGCCAGGAGCTGCAGGTGCGCTGGCAGCTGTGCAGTGGTCTTAGTGGGCCCTAGTTTGTTGTGGGGTGCTTCTTACCAGGCTGGAGGACCTGCAAAAGAGCTGCTAGGAGCTGCAGGTGCGCTGGCGGCTGTGGCGGTGGTCCTGTCTGTTGAGCATGCGACTGGCCAGGTGGAGGGGCAGGGGAGAAGACAGGTTGTGCCAGGAGCTGCAAGTGTGCTGGCAGCTGTGGCAGTAGTCACACTGGGCTCTCTGTAGAGTGCGACTGGCCAGATTGAAGGGCGGGGAAGCAGACAGGTTGTGCCAGGAGCTGCAGGTGCGCTGGCGGCTGTGGCAGTGGGCCTAGTGGGCTTTAGTCTTCCATAGGGTGTGGTTGGCCAGGTTGAGGAGCTAGGCAGTAGACAGGTGCTGCCAGGAGCTGCGGGTGCACTAGCAGCTGTGGTTGTAATCTTGATGGGCTTACAATCTTTGTGGGGTGTGACTGGCCGCAGGGAGGCAGACAGAACGGCACCTAGTGTGTTCGGTATATCGAGGGTACACACAGTCAAATGCAGCAGCTTTGCTGGAGGGCTGGTTGTGCATCGGATGGATAGGAGGACACTGCTCGTGAACATGAGCACAAGCAATGCGCTCCAGTAGCTTTGCCACAGTAGAGCCGTCATTTCAGAGTAGTGGTGCTGCAGCGGCCACATCGCCTGGCAATGGTGTTCCCTTGTTGCAACAGGCAAAGAAGGAGCAGCTGCAGGAAGAGTTGCGCAATGCCGGCGTGAACGTGGAGCTAGGGCGCAAGGCACAGGAGCGCGTCATTGAACTGGAGCGGGCCATTGACGCCACGCAGCGCCGAGCTAAGGAAATGATCGCCAACCTGGACAAGCTGAGGTGAGGTGGGAGGACGGCTCAGCTCAGCTGGTTTACACAACGAGGCCCCGCCGCCTTCCAGAAGGGCAGCGGGATGGCCCTGACGCTGACTGCACCTTCCTGCGGCCGGCAGCGCTGCCTGAGCACAGGCGCACTTCTGCTTGTCGATGTTGAGTCACGCCTGGCAGCCGCCGCCAGCTGTTTGACACAGCTGTGCCTTCTTCTGAATAGAAGCGATGGTCCCGGTGCGGTAACTGTTATTTGGCGCACTCCCTGCTCGCCGGCTGCAGGATGGAGGCGGAGCACGAGCGTGACCATGTGCAGGAGCGGCTGCAGGAGACGCAGGGCGCCCTGCAGCAGGAGTCGGATCTGAGGAGTCAGCGCGAGTTGGAGGCCATGAGGCTGGCCATCGAGAGGCAGAGGCTCAGCAACGCCCTTGAGATCGAGCGCGCCATCAAGTAGGTGCTCTGCTTGCACTGCTGCGCTAATCAGGCAACCTCGCAGGCTGAAACCTGGTCGAGGGAAGTGCCTTGAGCGGTTGAGCTAGCTCAGCGAGTGTACAGCCTCCCCCCAGGGTAGCAGGCAGGGTCAAAACAGGCATGAATGGAATGAACAGCAGGAGCAGCCTGACCTTTCCGTTCTGCCTCCTGCCTCGTGCTTGCACAGTGCGCCGCTGTATGAGACCGACTACGCCCGGACCACGCTGGCTCACGTGATGCGCTCTGTAGCTGCCCCAACGGTGGCCAGCCACTCCTTGACATCCCACTCGCCAGGCAACCGCGCCATGATACCAAACAGGGGTTTGCCTGCCAGCCCTGATGTTGTGCGGGTCGCCGGTGGGGCGGCAGTTGTTTCACGCCCTGACCTCCGTCAATCCTTTGCAGACCGAGACCTGACGCGGCTAGGCAGGTCCTGGGCCACCACAACACCAACGGCTGGGCATCCCCACCCGGTGTACGAGGACAATATTGGGCGCTGGAGGGGGCGGTACCAGGTTGGGAGTCCAGGGCAGGCGGAGATGCAGCGTGCCAGGAGTGCACCTCGCAATGACCGGACAGGGCAGGCGGTTGCACAGCCAGTCAAGGGTAGCCCGGTGTTCATGACGCCGCAGTCGCACCGCAGGCCTCGGAGAATGGAGGAGTCAGTGCTGTCCACAAGCAGGACGCTGAAGTACTAAGCACAGGCTCTCCTGGCAACGTGCATTTGTGTCCTCGTCGGTCAGAAACTTGCTTTTTGCTGCGCAATCTGCCTTGGCTCTCAAGACAAGCTGTCACTTTCGAATGCTTGAACACACAGCATCGTGTAATTTTTGATGCGGTCAATTTGTGCTTACAACCGCAACCCACAAAATCACGAAACCGAGAAGGGAGATTGGGTAAGCATGCCTATGTGTTCTGCAAAGTGGTACCAGCCAGCCGCACTGCCTGCGCCCACGCTGCTCAAAATGTGGGGCAGACCGAGCGCCAGATGGCTGAGTTTGTGTGTGTGAAGCGAAGGCCTGCGGAGAGCTGTGACCGGACCAGCACCGTTTTGCCCTTGCCAAGCTGCACTGCTGAAGTGTCATCGGGCCCATGCATGCTCAGCATCCCGTAGGCCACAAGTGCGTTAGCTATTGATGACGCTGCCTGGCCGTGTCATGCTGCGCATTTACTTCTTCTTGCCGGCGGAGGACTTCTCGCTGGCAGGGCACAGGTTGTGGCGGCCCTTGGCGCGGCGGGCCTTGAGCACCTTGCGACCGTTCTTGGTCTGCATGCGGGTGCGGTAGCCAGAGGTGCGACGGCGCTTCCTGCAGGACACACATGCAGTGCATGGTGCGGGTGTTCATGCATGCTGTTGTCACAAGATTTGTGCATGATTTGACGAAACTGCTGTTGGCCTCTGCATTTGCGCTACACGTCACATGGCTGGCATGCTATTGGCAAGGCTATACCTCCTCATGCAACAAATGCCGTTGCCTTGCCCACCTCCTGGTGCCGCCCAGGGTGCACGCCATGGACTTGCCGCCAGCGGCCAGAACCACCAGCGCGCCACGAGCAGGTGCGGGGGCAGCCAGTGCGGAGGAGCCGAAGGAGCCTGCGCAGCACATGGTGTGTGGTCGTCAGCTGAGGGTGAGGCTGGCCAGGACGACAGGTTCAAGATAGCGTCGTGCACCGCCGCAACCAGCTAGCGCCGCTGCCAGATGAAAATCCAACTACTTGCGCTGCAAATGCTGCGCATGGGTGAGGCCGCGATTGCTGCTGGGAGGGACGCGCAGCCGCCTGGTGGAGCCTTGCCCTTGGACATGTGACTGCGTCTCAAGCTGGTGCCTCATGCCTGCGGCACACACCTCCCAGGAAGACGCTGCCGGAGCTTGGCCGAGCCACCATGGAAACAGGTGCCCTGGTGGCGAAGGGCCGCACGACGGCAGCAGGACGCAAGGTCCCGCCAGTCAGGCGGCTGGCCATGAGCGACGCCATGTTGCTCACGGAACTGAGGCTATGTTGTGGGAGAACGAGCTGTGAGGGAGCGCATGGCCCACACCGTTCACGCCTCATATCCTCAGGCAGTTCACTTGCAGTAGCCTTCTCCACACCGATTAGCACCGGCGCATCACAACAGCGATTTATCTAGGTTTACATGGCATGCAAACCTGGACAGGCCAATAACAGCACGCCAAGATGACCCCGCATTATGGGATTTTTTAGGTCAGCATTTGACACTGACGGGGAGCCAGTCAGGTGAGATGGCACAGGCTGTAGAGATGGGACGAAAATTTCACAGGCCACTGAAACTATGGCGCAGGCCTGAAATGATGAGAGATGTGCCTAGAGGCATTTTTCGACCACAGCTACCCCTCTACTTGTCCTTGTCACTTGCTGGCATGGCCATTGGCGCGGGCGTAGGCGTGGTGTCCGGCTTGGCTGCCTCCGCGACGCCTGTGCCCATCATCATCTTGGCGCTGACCTGCACACGATCCTCCAGGGCTGTCATCTCGCTCTGCAACCGCCGGATCTCTGACAGAATATCCTCCTTGGAGCGCTCGTGGTGAGGCTCTGCAGCGGTGCCGTTGGCGGGCTTGGCCTTCTCCTCGTCCTTGCCTGATGTGGAGGCCACCTTGGCCTTGATTGCCTGCAGCTTCATGTGGTTGTACACCACCACGCCCGAGCAGCAGAACACGTAGCCCAGTAGGCTGGTGGCGGTGACGGGCGCCTTAAACACAGAGTAGCTGAAGAAGATAAGCATCCAGTCCTTGATGACACCAGCGATGTTCATGGTCAGCGCAGAGGTCTTGCCAATCAGGAGGAACACCGCCTGTTGCAAATGGGGCAGTGTTGTGAAACAGGTTTTGGTCAAGGCCCAATTAAGCTCAATGTCTCTACATGCGCCGTGACACATCCAAACAGCAAGCCAGCTGGCATCCGCTGCCCATCGATATTTGACCGTACCCATGCGCTTGCCACACACCAAGTTCAGAATGAAGGCAGTCAGTGCGTTCGCAAGCATGACTGAGGGGTTGAACACCCAGTCTGTGCGGGTGCGCAGCTCCCCCAGCTCCACCGCCAGGAAGGGCACCAGCAGCGACATCATGCAGGCGGGTGACACATAGTACAAACTCTGAATTGGGTTCATGTTGTAGCCCTTGCTGTTGATAAGAATCTGCACCATTGTCAGCCTCAGGGCCTGCAAAGCAGTGAAGCGATATGGGATGGGGTCGGGACGCGAGCAAGCCACGCACTCTCAACATGCACAGCTGCAAGAAAGCGGGCGTCACCTGACTGCACGCTGGCCATGGCACACACTCACCTCAAAGCCCAACGCCGCAAGCTGCTGCACCAAGCCGCGAACGACCAGGTTTGCTTCGCCAATGGCACAGACGACCACACCAAAAGCAATCAGCAGCATGTTCCATGTGACGCCGTGTGAGAACTTCTCCGTGCCCAGCATGACACCCGACGCATACACCAGCCCCGGCATCAGCGACTTGGTCATCTGGATGAAGGAGACCGACAGGTATAGGTATGCCGAGTTGGACAGCCACAGCGAGCCAGCGTACAGCAGACCTGCACACGCACACATGCATGCATGCATGGCAATTTTAGAATTCAACAGGGACAGCCACCCAGATCTGCATAAGCTCGCAGCACGCCGTCTGTGCTGCGCCGCCCTTCAATCCTTGGGTTGCTGGGCTGTTCAGCAGCCGCTGCAACAGCCCTGCGCGCTGGCATGCTCACCGATAGGCACCACACGGTTCATGTACTCGCGGGGGCTCATGTTATGCGACTTGACGACCTTGAAAACGCGCACACACATGAAGCCGACGGTGGAGCAGAACACCATGTGCCACAGCGTGAGGGTGATGGGGAAGGGGAAGCCCGAGTAGGCGAGCACCCATTTGTTGAACATAATGACGGAAATGGAGATGGCCATCCACAGCAGCACATATGAGTAGGCACGAATCACCTCCCTGACAACCTGCGAGCACGAGATACATGCATGCGGAGAACTTGGTGCAGATCGTGACTCGCCTCGCACGACTGCAGGGACACCCTGTTTGCGTGCAATGCGGCGGAAATACGTCATATGCCTAACACACCAGCCTACCTTGGCCCGCGAGGCGCCGTCCTTGCCAAACATGGTGGCCAAGTGCGGAAGCGATGCAGGAGCTGTCTCGTGGCGGTTGCTGTGCGGCTATGAAGCCATGGACAAAGCTAGGTAGCAGGTGGGGCCGCTGCGAGCCAAGGGCGAGCAGAGCAGCTGTTGTTGTTGCCCAGGGGCATCGGGGACACATGCCCATACTTTGTGCACTGGCCCTTTTGCCCGCGCTGGAGCGCTTTCAACAGTGAACAAATAGCTTGCTGGTGTACTCAGCACCTGAAATTTACTGGTGCACAACCCGAAATTCATTAGCATCAGCACTTAGTGCTTTCTGACTGCAGAGCAGCCCACGGAGAGACGCTTCTGCCTGCTGCTGAGGCATGTGAGGCAGCAACCATTTGCAAACACATTTTTGAGGGCATAGCCCCAAACGTTTGGCGCTCCCCTGCAAGCTCACCATCTGGAGTGCCACAGCGCTGGCGCCAGCATACCCAATGCAGGCGCATAGCAGCAGGTCGCTTGGCGCGCGTAGAAGCAGCGCGCCAGCGAGCGCCTCACGCACCCTTCGCAGCCAGCGGCAGCACAGCCAAACGTTTGTCGCACGAGGGGCTCAGTCGGAGCAGCTGCGACCAAGTAAGCGGTGGATATGCGCAAGCGAGTGGTCAGCGATTGAGGGCCGGGCACATCCTGGGGTGCACATGCAATTCAAGCCCGTGCAGGCAGTTCATGCATGTTGCCTTTTGCGTGTGCATGCAGATGAGGAGCTGCTTGGAGCCTTCTTCTTCGGGCGTGCATTCGCAGTTACCCTGAACAAGCGAATTACAGGCGCGCTGTTTGAGGGCCTCAGCGCAGTGGGCAGTGCTATAGCCTCCCGGGACACCCTGGTTCGCAGCTTCCAGGTAGGACAAAAGTGGGCACATGCTGAATGAGGTTCCATGGGCTGATTTAGGCCCTGAAAGACTCAGTCGCCATTAGCGTATCAAGCCGAGGGCGAATCACCTCAGATGGTGTCCTCCTATGCACTGTGTGAATACCATCAGGAGGAGGTTGTGGACCTAGCTCGGCAAGAGATGATGGAGTCATCGGGTTATGTCTCACGGTTGCTGGAGGGCCCTGACAGCTCAGGAAGCGGTGGGCGGCCGGCTATCAGCGGCGACAAGAGTTCAGAGGATGTGCAGGTGCAGAGGCATGGTTGGGTGGAGTGTTTGAGCCAGCTTGAGGCGGGGGCGCTGCTTGGGGGTCAATCATGACAGGGTGGTGAGTGCTTGCCATGCAACGCGCAGCCATGGCAACTGCTTGATGCCTGCTCTGTGTGCCCAGGCTCAAATCGACGATCTGCGTGCCACCATCGCATCAGCCAGGTCGCTGCTGCAGCAGATGCGACAGCAGCCATCTGCTCCTACTAGCCGCAAGTGATGTACGCACGGACTCCTTACAGCATACCCGCTAGTGAGAGAGGTACTGCAGAGCTTAGCAGAACAACAGTGTTTGCGTTCTATGAAAGGCAAGAGCGTGTGAGCAGGACCATCACCGTCAGTAAGCCATACATCAGGGCTGTTTTTGTTGTTCTTTCGAATACGACTGCGCTGCGCCTGTGCATTCAAATGATCTTCATCGCAGTGTCGAGACCATCACCCTTACAGTTTTGCTCCTCGATCGTCTTTCATTTTCACCCCGTTTGCTGCAGCACCCCTTGGACTGTAACATGATCTTTTCCAGCACACTGCTGATGCCATGAATGTGATGGCAGCACGCTGGTGGGCCCAGACCTGATTGATGGTTGAATGTGTCACGCCACTGTAGTCAGATTTGATTTATTTCTTGCTGTACGAGGCTGCACCGTGTCAATGAATGAAAAACGCCGTGTATTTGGAGCCAAAATGGTGGGCGCAGGTGTGGGCAGAAGTTTTGCCTGTGCTGGCAAGAGAGCTTGCGACGCTTGGAGCAGCTGAAGCCAAACTATGGCAGAAAAGGTGCGCATTGCCTAGTGAGTTGGAGGCAGGGATACGTGTCGAGCTTGCCATGCGTGTTAACCGCGCCATGCACACGCAGAAGAAGTCGGGCCTGCACGAGGTGCTCCCCAAGGCGGGCCTGGTCGTGTCGGAGAAGGGCAACCTCACGGAAATCCTGTGTAAGCCGAAAATCCTGCCGCTGAAGTCCATCACGCTGCAGAAGCTCGAAGAGATGGAGGTGGGCACAGCAAGCGCATGCATGCAACTGCCTGTGCGTCCTTTGCAGCACACGTTCAGCAGACATGCACTGCATCAGCATGTGCGGTGCTGAGGCAACAGGCACGAATTCTCAACCTGTCGCTGCTGTACCATGTGGCAGGCCAAGGTGGCGGAGCTTAACAAGAAACAGCAGTTGCAGCCGGAGCAGCCTTGGGCTGACAGCTAGCTTGTCATAATCACTGTTGAGATACAGAACAGTGTGGCCGTGTACTGGTTAGCGCAATTCCTGCTTCGGCTTCAATTGACCACCTTCATCTTCAGCACTCAACATGACATGTGCAGCATAGGACCTTGCAGTGTCTGCTCCATGACATCTTTGACCATCTGCGAGAGGGAGTGGCAGTCTGTGGTGAGCCGTCACTTCTTGCGCATACACGGCAGTGACCAGTAACTAAACAAACCTCAGGCATGGCACTTTGCCCAATGGGCAATGCCTGTAGCTCAATGTTGATAATGTACACTGCATGTCTGCAGCTGTCAATCAGACATACACCATGCTGTTGGACTCCAGCCCCTTGCTGCCATCCTGTAGTGCTTGAGGTGCTCACTTGTGAGTGGCTGCGCATCGTTACGCATCTGCCAACTTGCTGTCTGATTTTGCCTGGTTGTTTCACGGTTCAAAGCCATGTTGTCAAACTGACCGTACTGCATTTAAGTCGTTCTAATTGGGTGTCATCCAAAGCAATAGCAACATTGTCAACACAAGAACGCAAGGTTTGGGACACATAGCCTGTAGTACTTTTGTGTGATCATCATGATGGCTGGCTATCTCGTCAGTTCAAGGGGCAGGTGCACGGGCGATGCAAGGTGTACATCACGCAGCCTGCTGTATGTGATGAACGCTCGCCATCAGCGGGCAGAAAATGTAACGTCTAGGCGGTGAGCACCCTTGAGATGCGGTGCAGTACCGCTGCACTGACTGCCTCAGTGGCAGGGCAGGGCTGTTGCTTGGCATGGGTGCACACAAAGCAAACACTGTCCTTCACATAGCACCTGTGCTGCCACCTATGGAAGGGCTATCGCAGACAGGGCTGTCGCAAGGCGGGCCGCCGCTCACTGCGAGAAGTGCACCTGCTGCGGGCGGCCAGACGCCGTCCGGCGGCGGTGTCCCACCGAGTCTCCGCCGTCGCTGTTGTAGCCGCACTCGCTGGTCGCCTGCGACGAGCTCGCCGCGCTGTCCTTGGCGGCGCCACCCACGCCGTTGTAGGAGTTGTTGGAGAGGCGGCTGAGGCCGCGTCCCAGCCAGCCCTTGACGCCCGTCGCGGGGGACAGCACGGCGATGGGCGACACGGGGCCGCGCTCCAGGCGCAGCGAGCTGGCGGCAGCGTGCGCAGCGGCAAAGCGCTCGTACGCGGCGCCGGCCATGACGCGCTGCCGGAAGCCCACCAGCAGCGCGCCGGGCAGGCTGCCGATGCCGCGGAACGCGGTTGCCATCAGCTCATCCTCATCCAGGGTCCTGCTGATCCGCAGGTCCAGGATCTTGCGCATGACCTGCAGCTGGCTGCAGCCGACAATGACGGTCTCGTGGCGCTTGATGAGGGCGAGCGCGACGCGGTGCAGCACCTTGACGCCCTCAGACAGTGCCGCGTCCCACACGCGCACAGCGGTCTCGGGCGGCAGCTGAGAGGTGAGGGCGGTGCCAAACCAGCCGCTGGTGATGCCCGACAGCTCCCAGCCGGCCTTGGCCAGGTGCAGTACCTGTGGTACAGATGGAGAGACAACCAACGCGGCCGCATGCCACTGTTCACGCAACTGGGGGGCGTGTGTAGGCTGAACTGCAGATTACTCTGATGAGCAAGAACGCTCACCTGTCGGTGATTGACTGTTGCTTTGTGCAGCAAGCAGTCCCTGTAGACCCCCCATTTTGCAAATGGCCCAAGCAAACAACGGAGCGTTCCAAGGACATGCCTTACACCACCCAAATGTATCCGCCATGAGTTGGCCAAGCTCACCACGCGAGGCAGCTTCTTGTGCACCAGCAGCTCCAGTACACCCTGCTCAGCGAAGCTGCCCAGCTGGACCTGGAGGGGAGCAGGCGATAGACAAGTAAGAATAAGGCAGAGCACTTCAGCTTGTCTCTGTCCCTGGCACCTAGCTAGAAGCAGCCTGTGAAGCAATACTGCACGCTTCGTGCTGGTTACTGGGGCCAAAACGTCTGACTGACAACAAAACACATCAGATGCTACCAGGGCAGCAGTGCAGATTCACGGCGCATCAAGCAGCACCACTGAGCCACCAAAGCTGTGCCGCGGAGCGACCAGGGCGACGCGTGTGGATTGCTGCGCGCTCACCTCGCCCTTGACTTCGGGGAAGAGCTTGTTGTGGATGGTGCCCAGCAAGGTCCAGAAGGCCTGCTGCTCGTTCTTGGTGCCCATGACAACGAGGATGAAGGCGGCCAGCTGGTGCAGCGGGCGTGAGTAGGACATGTCGGGGCGGTGCTGAAGCAGCGCGTACATGATGCGGGTGAGGGCCTCGGAGCCCTGCATCGCAAGGGGCGAGGTGTGGGGGGAAGGTGTGAGGCAGGCATGAGGAAGCTGCAATGCCTCTGGAGTGCCTGAGCCGCGACGTTGATTTTAAGAGGAGCTGATATGCTTGCATGCGGTGGACGTAGGGGGCAACTGCCAATGCGCATGCTTATGCAGCTGTGCAGGCAGGTGCGAGGCAGCTGCTGCTCCACCATGCATGTGCGCAGAGCATGGCACCCATGCACATGCACGTGCACTGCACCACACAGTCGGGCGCACATGCAAAGCATATGCATCAAAGGTGCTTGTCATGCCCTCCAGACTCTGCGCGGGTCGCATACCTTGTTTGTTTGGAAGAGCAGATTGGTGCGGAATATGGGGTCCAGCTTGGTATCCAGGCCCTCCTCAATGGCCATGATGGCGGCGTCGTCCAGCTTGCCGGTGCTGGATGCCAGCTTGGAGTAGTAGTCGCTCTGGGCGGATGTTGCGAGGGAGTAGCCTCCAGACAGCCAATACCACATTGTAGGGCGCAGCTCGGTTGGAATGCCCTGCCGCACCAGCTGCTTGAGCGCCGGGTCAAACAGGAGCGCATGGTAGGTGGCGGAAGACGTGGCGCTTGCGGAAGGGTCCAGCGGCACGTTTTTGCCGGCCCAAGCCTTGGAGCACTTCGTGGCCCTAGCCTGCGTCGCGAGCCTCGCGGCCACCTCCCCCTCCGACAGAGCAGGCATCAGGAAGCCCAGCGAATCGCGCAGCGCCGCAGCAGGCATTGTTGCAGCCGAAGGTCTCCAGTCTACAAGGGCCGGGAGGTCTTTTCATCAGCAGGGGGGGGGCTGCCAGAAGGGCGAGCGGGAGAGCAGCGGGGCGGCTGAGGGCCAAGCGGGCACAAAGAAGTTGGGCAGCAGTCGGCGTTTTGCCAGGTTTGATGTGTGGGCACCCCACACATAAAATCATTTCCATGCGGCTGCTTTGCTTTTGCAAACTGCATCTGCCCCCCAGCTTTACACGAGCATTAGATGATGTCGTGTACGCATGGACGTAGCGGTGTACAACATAACTCATGCTTTACACAGAGAAAGCAAAACATTCAAGCACAAGTGTGGATATCCAAAAGGAAACCTTCAGTGCAGTCGATCATACCATGTCTCAGCCATGTTGAGATGAGCATGTGCATCTGCGTCGAGTGCTGGATGCGCGTGCTTGGTTCCTCCGTGGCAGTCAAAACTGGAGTTAGCAGTCACACTGTGTACACAGCCAGGGCAGCGCCGCGGCACCAGCGGCACGCCTAGCTACACAGGCTGAGCTTGTAAGAGTGGGAATGCCTGTGCATTTCTTGAGAAAAGTCTTCAGCCAAAGGACGAGGCCTTTCGATGCAACACTCCGGGTCATGATGATATGGGTTGCAGTGGGGGGAAGGCGAAGAGTCAACAACAGCAGCCTGCTTGCGCACGCTGCCTATGCGGCAGCCACCTCAGGAGGTGCCACCTCGGCAATCGCCTCGCCGGCAGCGTTGTTGCTGGTGTCCTCCGGCCCTGTCGCGCCCTCGGTGGTGGCGGTGGCGGCACGGGCAGCGGGCGCTGCAGCCTTCTTGAACATCTTGCTGTACAGAGACGCCTCCTTCTTGCTCTGCTCACGCTGAGCGGTCTGCGCAACATCCCCAACGCAAGGCAGCAGCACAGCGTGAGCGTTGACGGATGCCGGGGTGCAGCGTCGATAGTGGGATAGCAGGGTGGAGGGTGCAAGGCTGAAGCAGCGGGGGCGGTTCAGCACAGGCGTTAGAGCAGGCCTGCCCAGGCATTGCCTAGTAGGCAAGCCTGAAAATCTTGACCAGCACTCCACACCATTGTGATGGCCTGCTCATCAAATGATGTTGGCCAACACCCTAATCTCCCCATCCCAGCGCCCACCGCAAAGCACCAACCTTGAGCGTCTTGCTGAGAACCCTTCACCTTTGTGTCCGCTGGCTCTTTGGAGTAGTGAAAGCGTACAGCAATCTCCCTGCCAGCAACCCCCCAGAGCACCACCCCTCCCTCACCTTGAGCCTCTTGCTGAGCACACTTCAACAATGTGCCAGCCAGCTCGTCAAGATCTTCCCTCTCTGCCCCTTCGGCGCCCCCCTCCCTCACCTTGAGCCTCTTGCTGAGCACGTGCAGGTCAGCGTTTTCGGGCTGCAGGCACAGGCCGCGCTTAACGTCCAGCTCAGCCTCTAGGAAGTCCTGAGCAGGTGACAGGAACATGGCAGGAATGTGGCAGGAAGGTGGGTCAAACCCTGAGGTGCGAGCCACTGTCAAGGGACTGGTGGCAGCATGTCTTCGGGGATGCACCCTAGAGAAAAAGGGTGCAAGCCTCTTCACCATCCATTGTGCCACATCAGCAACCACCAACCAATCCCTGTTCCAGCAAACATCTGCGTGCTGAGGTACGCCCGTGCGCGGCGGTACAGCGCCTTAATCTGTCGCCGCAGCACTCCTCACCCAACCTTGCCCCCCCCCACACTTCTCCCACACCCTTGCCACACCTGCGTGCTGAGGTACGCCTGCGCGCGGCGGTACAGCGCCTTGATGTTGTCTCCGTCCGCCTCCAGCACCTTGGAGCAGTTGGACACCACCTCCTTCCACTTGCCCTGCTTCACCTTGACGGCCGCGAGGTTGAGGTGGCAGGTCTTGCGCAGCTCACGCGCCTTCACCTTGGCCTCATCGGGGAAGCTCTTGTCGTAGCTGCAGCAAGGGAAGGTCAAGCAGGAAAAAAGGGCAAATGAGTGTAGAATGCTGGAAGATATTAGCAAGCCTGCACCTTCAACTTAATCTGGGAGGCTCTTGTAATAGCTGCAGCAAGGCATGTCAAGCAGGCACCGGGCGTTGGACAATGCAACAGTGCAAAAGCGTGCTTGGAGTGTGCACCTTAAACTTGATCTGGGAGGCTCTTGTAATAACTGCGGCGAGGGCAGGGCGAGCAGGCAAAGAGCGCTTGTCGCAGTGCCTGACGCCATTCCTCAGCCCCTTCATCACCAACCTACACAATGCTGCCGTCCCAGATACTTCCCTGTCGCAAGGCAAGGTACCGCAAGGCCAATTGCCACCCACCTGATTGCAGACACGGCCTTATCGTAGAACTTTACAGCGCGATCCAGCTTGCCATCCTTGAACGCAGCGTTGCCCCGGTCCTTGAGCGTAGCTGCATGTTGCACCTGCGCAAGGGGGGTAACGCATTTGCCAGCAACAGTGTTAGGGCTGAATGTTGCTTCTCACCACAGCGATGCCCGCTGATTTGACACGATGACATAAGATGATGCAATCCGTGCATAATAGCATGCTGTACCTGCATGTCGAAACCGACATCTGCAGCTTTCTCAGGTATCACAGCTCATGATCGGTCGGCAATGCAACACATTCCCCCTTCCCCTGCGCTGGCCTTCACCGCATTTGTTTGCTTGCACCGCCTGCTTGCCTACCTTCTCATACCCCAACCCCTCCCTCCCCTCATCATCACACCCACCTTCTCCTCGTCGTTCATCTCCCACGACTCCTTAGCGTTCTCATGGTCCACCAGCTCCACTTCATAGATCAGGGTCGAGTTAGCTGGCACCTTGGCCAGCGGCCCGTCAAACTCCTTGTCACCATATCCATACTGCGGAGGAATGGTCACCACATCCTTCTCCTCCTTCTTCATCTTGAGCACCGTCAGGTCCAAGCCCTCGATCACCTATGCAGTCAGGCACATGTGCAGGGGCAGTACCAAGGTCAGGGTATGAAGGGGAAACAGGGTTTCAACCATCATCCCAACTATCCCAACACTCGGCTTGCCTCAAGCTCCTCCCTCCACGTCTTCCAAGCTGCTGGCG
>JAWZTI010000203.1:0-43198 GCA_039880955.1 Chlamydomonas urium | reverse complement strand
CGTCAGGCCAGTGTCCCAGCGGCCGGCATTGGTGCTGGGGGGCTGAGGGGGCGGCCAAGCGAGGGTTTGGAGGACACGACGTTTGAGATCGACATCCCGCCTGCGGTCCCGCACGCACCCAGCCATGGCGGTTTTGGCTCCACGCTGGGGTCTGTATCGGACAGCGCCGGCGCCCCAGCGGCAGCAGCGGCGGCAAGGGGCGGCATGGCCGCAACACCTGCCCGCGGCTACACCGCCGCTGCTGCACTCGTCCCAATCAGCGCTAGCGGCGCCCCCGGAGGCGGGCCAGCGGCGGCGCCGCAGCCGGCACTTGGTGCCGCTAAATCGGGTTCAGGGGCGGGCGCGGGGGTTGCTTCAGGTGCAAGCCCGTTCACCGGGCGTGGAGAGTGCCACCCTCTACGCAGCGAGTATGTGGAGGCGCTGCAGTTGCAGGGGCTTGCTGCGGGTTGGCTGCGGCGGTCGGCGGCGGCAGCGGCCGGGACCGAGGCGGCGCAGCACCTCAGCCCCATGATCCGCAGATTCCTGGAAGATTCCGAGGAGGTTCTGCACTATGGGGCAGGCGATGCGCATGCCAACGCCTCCGCGCCAATCAAGGGGGCAGGACAACCCACCTCGGTGCTCGGTCAATCAGCGGGGGCGGTCGGGGCGGGCATGGCCGCGGAAGGGGACGCAGCATGGAGCGTGGAGGACCCCAGCCCGAGGACCTCGCTGCTGGGCCGCAGATCAGGGTCCAGGAACCTGTGTGTGCACACGCTGGGGCTGCAGCAGGGCACTGGCCTGGGCCCGGTGCTCAACATCGCCGCCAAGGGCCGTGAAGCCCTCTGCAGGTCGGTGCCCGGCGGTGCCAACGGCAGTACGCACGGCGAGGCGGACGAGGAGGACGTTGTGTTGGTGGGGTCTGCGGGGGCCGACGCAGGGCAGCGAGCGCTGCACGGGCTGGGCAGCACAGGTGGGCCGGGGTCTTCATCTCGCGGCTGCGGGAGGCGCAGCCGGCGTCAAGAGCCGCCTGGCGCCAGCGCTGTCGCTATCGCCGCCGCCGCCGCCGCTGCTGCTGCGTCGAGCACGCGGCATGTAGAGCGTGGCAGTAGCGAGAGTGATGTCGGCCCTGGCGCCGCCCGGGGCACAACGCCCCTCCAGGAGTGCGCTGAGCCAGGGGCAGGGGCAGGAGCAAGGACAGGGGCGGCGACAGGACATAGTGCCTTGATGCTGCCGGAGGGGCATGGTCAGGAAGCGAGTGGCGCAGAGGTGCAGAAGCGGCAGCACAGTGGTGCCGCGCACTGGGGCTCAGGCTGCGACGCTCAGCTCGACCCCACGGTGCAGCCCAGCCCCTCGTCCAGACCCCTGTCGCCCAAGGGCTACCCGCAGCACACCTCCTCCTCCTCCTCCACCTCGTACGAGGAACCTTCCGGAAGCAGCCGGCGCATGAGCCGGCAGTCAGACCCCGAGTCACGCGTGTGGCCGTCCCCACCACCCAGCGCTCCTGTCTCCCCGATACCGATGGGACCAGGGTGGGAGCCCAGCTACGACAGCGCGTCGTCCCCTGCGGCACCTGTGACGGCAGCGATGCTTGGGGCGGGTTTCGGAGCTGGCGGGGCCTCGGAGGGGGGTGCTGGACAGGCAGGAGGCCAGGCGCAGGTGCAGGGGCAGGCGCAGGGGAATCAAGCACCCGGCAGCAACCCTCACATCAGCCCAGCGGCGTTGGCGGCAGCAGCTGCGTCCCGCGGCCTCACCATCACCGCTATCGCCCACACTCCCACCAGCGACAGCAGGGGCCTGCTCTCACCGAGTCGCAACCTGTCCCCCAGATCTCTGTACCCATCCACCTCTTCGTCTTCCTCATCCGAGCCCACCGGCTCATCCGGCAGCCGCCAGTCGGATGAAGAGTCACGCATCTGGCCCTCGCCCCCACCCAGCGCCCCTATGTCACCGGCCACCATGGTTGAGGAAGGTCCAGAGAAGCCGTGGGTTACCAGCCCAGGCGCATCACCAATGGGGTCTCCAGTCCAGGTCCAAGCACAGACGCAGCGGCAGGGGCAGGGTGCAGAGCAGGGGCAGGGCGGGACGCAAGGCGGAAGCGTGCAGGCTGGGAGTGCTGCTGCCAATGACGCACAGCGTTCGCCTGCGGCAGCCTCATCAACAGTGAACGCTGGATGCGCTGAAAGGCAAAATTGCAGGTCAGGGAGTGAGGCTGTACAAGGTGTGGACAAGGCAGGACAGAGCGCGGACGAGGTCGACATCCGGGTGGCCACGCTCTCGACGGGACTTGCAACGGCTCTCGCTTCGCTGATCGGCAAGCTGCGACAGGGAGGCAGCTGTGAGGAGGAGGACACAGCGGCGGGGGGACCTTCAAGGCTTGGCGCCGCAACGCCCCCCACGGTGTCAGCTGATGTGACGGTCACAGCGCCTGATGGTGTGTTCCTTACCCAGGCGGAATTTGGCGAGGCGCGAGACCCCGAGCGAGACCGCGAGCGAGTGCACGCGCGAGACGGGGAGAAGGAAGCGGGGCACTCTGACACGAACCCCAACGGCAGCTCCAGCCGTCTTCTCCGCGGCTCTGACGCAAGCTCTATGCTGGGCATCACTGTGGTATGCAAGACGGCAGGGGCATCAGCAGTGGTACCGCCTGGCGAGGACAAAACAGGCAACGTCCCCGACGTACTTGACATGCCGTCCTTCCCCACCGCACTGCGCATCGCCTCCTGCAGCCCAGCCAAGCACAGCGCCAAGGCCGGGACCCTGGGGTGCGTGAGCGATGATGAGGTGTCGACCCCCACGCTCGTGGCTTCAGGCCGCCGACAGGAGCCTGTACAGGACGGTACATCGGCCGCCGGCGCCCCGGATGCTTGGGGCAGCCCCCCGGACAGCCAGGCCTCCCCCACGACCCGGCTGCCTGAGCCCGCGCCCTCCACCTCGCCCACAACGTCACCTGTCGGCAGCTCCCGCTTCTCCGCACACCGCCCCCGCCCCCTGGAGCTGTCCAGCTCCTTTGGCTTTGCCTCTGCGGCAGCCTCTCCGCTCGGCAAGTCAGGGTGGGATGCCACGCGCACACCCACGCCTAGGAGTGCGAGTAAGGTGTTCACACCTGGGAAGTCACCTGGCCCCGGGAGTGCCCGGCCCGGCCCTGGCTTCTGCCTGGGCAAGCACCTGGGTATGGTCACTGGTTCGCTGTTTGATGAAGATAACGAGGACGAGGGTGAGGTGTAAGCCAGGCTCCCTCAGGCGCATGCAGCATGGAGGGGGCGGGAAAATCAGAGATTTTGTTGTGGAACTGCTGTGGCATCTGACCTTTATCTTGGGACGTGTTGGTAGGTACTATGACTTACTAGGTAGGTAGGTAGGCAGGTAGGCAGGCCGTTTCATAGGCCGCAGGGCCCCATAAGGGCAAGAAGGACCCCAACTTGTCAGGATTATCAAAAACACTCTCAGAGTACACAGCTACCTTGCGACATGCTTTGCCTCACTTGTGATTGTGGTGGCTGAATTGAGATGGTGCTGACGTGGGAACTTGATCACAGAAATGTTTTGCGCTGTGTGACCGACTCCTGATCTGCTGCACGGTCATTGTTGACCAGGGTTCAAGTTAATCAATCTGCCTTGCTGACCAGCATGTTGCAGCAGTTGGACCTGAGGAGGCGGGTAATGCTAATGTTGAGTAATCCCAGTCCTGGGCCGTCCCGGTCTGCTCAGCAGAGAGGTCAGACCTGTCACTGTCAAAGGTCTGCAGCTGGAATCGTGTGCATAATGGGTGCTGCAGTCCACACACCGCAAGTGCTCAGGTCATGTTCCTCATTGTGCATTGCCCTGAGGATGAAGCGTGCCTTACAGTGTGCAAACAGTCAAACAGCGCTGCACACATGCACGCAGCTCCCATGTGCATTGCACGAGTCCTGAAAGGACATGGAGAAATGGTGTCTATGGTCCTAGCGACGTTCTATTGCTTTTCCTAAATGACAAACCTGGTGCCCCGCAGATGCAAGGGCGCGCTCATAAGTGCCACTGCCTCCCAAGGCTGTGCCGCATGCCAGTGAAGGCCTGCTGTGCTGTGGCTGCTGACTGAGCGTCTGTTGATCTGCTGACCACTCTGGGTGCCGAGGTGCTCACTTGAGTGCTGCGAAAATCTTAGGAGCGGCCTGCGCACGCGATTGCAGCATGCATTCCCACAACGTCAGATTCACACGGAGGCATGGCGAACAGGTGCATGCAGGCATCCATCACTGAACTCACGCAGTGGTCGACGCAGTGCCAGAAGTCGAAGTATTGCCCCGAGCAGTGTGCCTGGCCCGTGGTGTCGTTCTTAATGCGCTCGGCGCAGGCCTGCAGCCATGCACATGAACGACTCGTCAGGACACAACTCAGCGGCTGCTTTTAGCCCCTGCGCCACTGCACCGCATCGCACCTTGTACGCCTGCCATTCCTTCACGCAATGCGACTTGCACTCCTCCTCAATCTGTCAGCGCACAAGTGGAAAGCCAGACAGGATCAGTGGAACTGATTGCATTTGGCACCCAGCAGCACATGCAACCTTTCGAGCCACATGGCGCACCTTGGGCTTGGGGTCCTCCTCCGTGTACTCGACCCTGCATGCGCGCATTCATGCGTCAGAAGCAGCGGTGAGCCATGCATGGCCAGGCACACAGCACCACCGCTCTTGCAGGGCATGAATAAACTCACATGGCGGAGCAGCGGCTGGATGCACCAACGTCGGGCTCGGAGCATGCGCACGCACAAATTGTCCACACATCATGCAGTGGGAAAAACATGCTGGCATGATACTCAGCACTACGTGGAGTTCGAATTGCAACAATGCCGATGGCGTGAAGGCCTTATTACAAAATTTGCATGACACTGAATCCGACCATCGGGCATGCATCAAGAGCATCAATCAGCGGCAGACGTTGCACAAACCCATCATCAGAAAAACGTTCAGCGCACAGTTTGTTATGAGTATGCAACAAAACTTTTCGTAATAACAAGTTGGCATGACCAGGCCACACCAGCGTACACACAGGCCAATTGACATTATTGGCACTGCTTGAACCCTTTCCTCAGTATGTTTTGCCTGGCTGTGCAATGGCCTGGGGCGGCGCGTAGGGTCCAGGCGCATACTGAGCATACTGGGGCTGCGGCGCGTACCCTGTCACAGGCGGGTGCAGGCAGGCGGCATCATCAGCTGGCAAGCGGCAACTTCCTGCCTGCTGCCTGTTGCAGGTGGGTCGATGGTATGCCTGGATGGCAGTGCACTGTGCCGCGTACAGCAGACTGCACTTACCCTGATACTTCATTGGTGCCGCAGGCGGCGCTGTGACGTCGACCTGAACCCAGAAGCTTCCGTGCACCGACTGCACCGACAGCTTGCAGCCGCACTGTTGGAAGTAGGGCGTGTGCGCTGCCAATGCCTTGTTCACCTGCCAGCAGTGGTCATGGACGGCAGCAACGTGAGCACTGCCAAGCTCGCAGAGGCAGCTACGCTTGATGCAAGGCGCTGCTTGGCAATGGCGCTTTTGTGTATGGCTCAGCGCACTGTTCATCCATCATACCTTCTGCACCCAAACGTCGTAGTCGCCAGCGTCACCTGCAGCGGAACACGGGGTGCTATTGCACGTTGGGGCCACATGGTAGGTGGTGCTTCTTGGTGCAGACATTGACCCAACCCACCTTGGAAGCAGCCAAACCCAATCACGACGACTGCAGGGCAAAGGAATGCGCATGCAAGCGGTTTTAACAGGGCAACATGATTTCAAACAGCCGCCGTACGCATCCACAGCGCAGAGTGCCACTCACAGGTGCAGAGGCCGAGCAGATTCTGGCAGCAGCAATCCATGCTGGCGGACGCAACATAAGGGTGTTCCAACGCCAGCCGCTCGCAATCCTGTAGCAGTGCGTCATATGCCTGGGAAGGAAGAGGGCGCAACAGTGCAGGACACGGCAAACGTGATGGCCGCGGTGGGGTGACAGGAAGCAGCATGGCAGTTGTGACATGCAAGCCCTGACAGCATCCAGCGCACCTTTGGGTCGACTCGGCCCTGTAGCTGGGCTGGCACGCCCTCGGCGCGCGTGTGTGATAGCTGGACGCGTCGTTTACAGCCGCTGCTGTCCTTCCGCCATTCGATGACTAGTTTGGCTGGATTCTCAGCCCAAGGCGCTGACATACTGAATTGTGCACTGGTGGAAGCAAAGGCCTTTCACCCAGGCGAATACGCAGGAGTTGCGCGGCACAGACACTTGTCACACAAATGCGAAACGAAAATTGAAAACTGTTTCTCAGTGAATTGAACACTTCAGTGCGGTTGATGCTTGATGCCAGTGCGGTTGCTCGTGTTTCACCCCTGTTATTCCTTTCTTATCCCATGCAGGCAAGCAGCAGTGTGCTGTCATAGATATGGTACACTGTCGCAGCTTCAGCAATGTTCAAGTGCCGCCACACGTGATTATGACCATGCGTCGATACACAGCTGAAAGCCTGCATATCATTGCGAGTGCTTGCCTGCCTCCTCCACCTCCCTCCAGTGGTTGTAGTTGGCGTGCATGTTGGCCACCAGGCCCTCTGCCCCAGGGAACACCTGCGAAAACGCCGAGAACAGCGGAAGGGCGACGACGCTGAAGAAGCCGACCTGGCTCTTGGTCACACCTGCCTTGGTTCGGTCCATGAGGGGTGAGATGGGCTGCCCCAACGCTCGCTCCTTGTCGCCCTGCAGGAACATCTCCTCCTCCAGGAGCCTGACCCACTCTGAGTGCACCTCCAGGCTGCTGGACAGGTCGGGGAAAGGAGCAACGACGAACTAAGTTTAACAATCTTGCCTGCAATTCAGAGAGGCTGAGTTGAAAGACTAGGCCCTGCCTTATCAGCCCCGCGCTGCCTGGCGGCAGCAGTTGCATACACAAGCGCCTTGCCCTGCCAGGTAGCTGTCTGGCTTGCCTTGAGCATGAGCAGCCTTGTCTCCGCATCCCAAGACGGCGCGCTCGTCAGGTTGTCGCTGTCGGTCACGTGGAGCGAGGACTCCCTCCGCATCCGCGACTTCACCTCCAGCGACTTTCGAGGGTTGCGGCCGCCGCTGAGACGCTGGTGAGAAGCGCCAGAGGCGTGTGGCGTGGATCCACGTTCCGAACGGTCCTGGCCGGCTTTCGAGTTGAACAGCCCAACCATGGCAAAGTGCTGCAGGCAGGCAGCCGCGCCGGAGCGTCAGGGGGCACATTAGGCGAGCACAAACTTAGCCAAGCATCCAGCGGGTGGTCTGTCCAACGCTCACAGCCATGTAGTCCTCTCATGTATCCCTTTCGCCCTCAGGCCATCCCTCACCTGCTTCATGGCTGTGGACAGCACAAGCTCAATGACATGTTTGCGTACACGCTCGGTCATCTGCACCAGCACCAGCAACGTTAAGGCAGTACGTTGGTACAGGTGGTGAGCGTCAAACAGCCACACCTGTGCTGACGTCACCCAACAATCGGCAGAATATCCTGCTACTGAAAAAACCAAAGGATTCTTCCATGATAAAACGGTTGTCTGGCTGCCTCCACACCTTTTTACTGGCGTTTGGCATGAACGCATACTGGTCCTCGCGCAGCAGCGTCAACGCAGCGCTGAGGTGGTGGTTCTCCAGGGGGCTGATGTCGTTGTACCTAGTATGGAAAGGTGTGAAGTTGTGCAAGATGAGTCAGGTTCAGGGGGCGAGATCAAGCGTCGGGCGGCAAAGACCGCACAAACCTGGCGACAGACAACGCAATACACCAGGCCGCGGGCCATAACCTATATTACATCTTGCACTGTTTGTATTTGATACGGCCGTGCAAGTCAGCTGCAGCTGCTGCATGACAAGGGTCAAGAATGATGGCTTGGCTCAGCCGCACCTCAGCGCCAACTCGTTTCCAGTGCGAACCAAGTAGTCATTGGTCAGGCCCCTGAGACATGCCAACAGGGGTTGCAAGGTCGTGTCAATGTAGGAGACACAGCACGACCGTTGACCCCTTGCCAGGTATGTTTGCTTCAGCAGTGCCGCATCAGCACACATTTCAAACTCACTTGTGCTCATAGTCATGGATGGTCGCTGCCAAGTAGCACACCAAGGTCTTGAAAGGGGCTGAAGCCAGCACGAACTCGCCAACCTGCGGTGGGGACGCCGCCACGGCATGCGCGTAAGCCACCGAACCCCTTTCCAAGGTGCATGGCACAGGTGCCGACACATCCGCATCTTCATGGCAGTTGGCTGTGGCTTGAAAGTGGCGCCCATGCTGCATCCTACCTCATGCCCGTTGGCTGTGTGGACAGCGTGTGAACCTGAGCCATGGGGGCCTTGGCCATGTCCTATCTGGGCCTGCTGCCTGGCGGCTGCAGACACCAAGTCCATTACCCCGCCCCTGGTGAGCAGCACGTGCATGGTCCGCAGCACATCTGCAAAACAAGGATCAGCAGGTGTTAACATACACGTGAGCATTGTGCCAGTGCTGAAGCCAGGCTGCCTACAGGGCATGGCAGTGCGTCCAAATGACCACAAGGCCGCCAAAGCTCGTGAGCGCACCTGCAGCGTGGATGTGGCTGTGGTAGGGCGTCTGCTGGTAGCCCTGCTCGATGCGCACTAGGTATCTGCAACAAGCAGCAAGGAAGCAGTCAGAGTGTTGCCTTGGCACCAGCAACCTTGCCATGGAACCTCATCAAGCAGACTGCCGACACCAAGTACCCTGTCGCACCTGATCAGCTTCATCTCACTGAGGCGCAGCTGCTGTATCATGTCCATGCGCTTGAACAGGTGGTAGGCCAGCAGCGACAGGCAGTGCCCGTTGCTCGCCCGTTCCAGCTTGAACATGTCAAATTGCCAGTTGTCCACCTCCTGGAGCGCTTCAGACAGCTGCGCAGCGGTGAGTGGTTGCCCAAGGCACAGGGGTCTGGCGAGAGCCGCTGGCAGCCATGACCAGCTACGCAGTGCAATGCAAGCTGGGCCACAAGTCGACACAAGCCACAACCCTTTGGCTAGGCGCAAGTGTGCTACACCCTTGTCGCGCCCTGCAGGCTGTAGAATGGCCTGCCTTCATGCGCGAATTTGCAACACGCTGCCTCACCTCTGTGGTTGGCTCCAGCAGCAGGCGGATGATGGTGGCCCCGCTACTGCACGCCTCCCTGCCAGCGGCTGACAACGCCACAGGCGCCGACGGTCGCACGGCAGCGTTTGCATCACTGTCATACAACGTGGGTGAGGACAGGTTGCGGTTCAGGCAACGGTGTAAATCTACAAGCCGGGCCTTGAACTCCGGCTGCGGCTCATCCAAGTCTCCCACCAGGCCCTCAGGGTCTGACAAAAAGTTCTCTGCGAAGCGGCTGTTCCGGACGGATGTCGAAGCCGGCTGGGCATCTTCCACCGCGTCGGACTCGTCGCGTGCCGTGCCCAGCAGCGTGCCCAGCGCCGCGTTGACTTCTTCGTCCTTGTCGATGTTGCGGGAGTCGAAGTTGATCGGTCTCCAAAGATTAGCCCCGGCCCGCAACAGTGCGTCGCGCACAAACAGCACCTGGTGCACGGTGACCTCTTCCTGCATCACCATGGCGTCCAGCAGCTTGACAGTCACGTCAATGGCGGAGTTGCTGCTCACGATGCCTGCAGCGTCCACTTGCGCAGCCAGCGCATCGGCGAGCGTTGCTTTCAGCTCCGTGTTGTAGCGCCGCTCTTCTACCAGGCTCTCGGCGGTGCGTTCCAACGCCACCATCTTGGCTTTGCGATGGTCCGCCATCAGGACAAAGTCTAAGACAGCAGGGGGCAAGCAAGTGCGCAAGCATCGCAAGCACATCCGCATGGGCAACAAGGGGGAGCCTCAAGCAAGCAGCCCGGCAGAACCACAGCAGGTGGCTGACGATGCGCTGCTGCTCCCCCCTCCCTGCATCCCTTGCAAGCGCACCAGCTGCCATGTCATGGGGAGGCAGGTCGCTGAGGTACAGGTTGTGCGATGCCATGCTGTCAAAGCTGTTGCAGTTAGGACTGCCCAGAAACAGCAGCGCGTCGTCTTGGGTGTCCGCAAGGCCTGCCGCGCCGTCAGCACCAGCGTGCTGCTGCATGGGCCGTATCCTGTACAGGCCTCCCTTGAGGTGGAGCAGGCCGTTGAATGACTCAAACACAACCTTGGCCGTCATGGTGTTTTCCAACACCAGGTCAAGCAACTCAATGTTCCAGCGCACTGTTGGGTGCAGAATCTGGAAGCAAAAGGGCATCAGTGGCTAAAGGTTGAAGCTAGGGAGGGAGCAGCTGTCACAAAGCAGCAACAACACAGGCACAGGCAGATCTGCGCACTGTAACCTATAGGCTTCGCTAGGACTGTATCATTCCCCATTTTCAAACTCCGATTGTGCAGGCACCTCTCACCGTAAGCAGCTCGTTAACCTGCGTGCCCGGCACCATCTCTGGCAGCACCTTCCTCATCCCCACGCCCGCCTGCAGCAGCCGGAAGCGGCGATCCATCACAAAGTGGAACGGAAACAGCGAGTGGAACTCCTCGGGCCGGGGCCCCAAGGTTCCGGAAGGTCCTGCGCTGTCGCAGGCGCCGCTGTGCTGTCGTGAGGTTCGCCAGCAGGGCGCCCCTGACAGGCTGGTCATGCGGATGCACATCGCCTGGATGGTCTGCATGCCAGCACAGCATGCACAGGATTGGTAAAGGGCAGGGCTCCCCAGGGGCACATCATGGGTGCCCCATTTGTGATGGCATGATGCCACGTGGTAGGTGCTGTTCAGCCGCTGGCAATGTATTGCCCTGCATATTCAGGGCAACCTACTTCGCTGAGCACTTGCGCACTGCCTGTCCCAGGGCTCGGCTGGGGCTCTTGACACAATGGCTGTTGGCTCTGCAGCGGCTGGATGGTGATCTGCAGGTCAAACACGTAGCTGGCGATGCGGTCCAGCACTCCCCACAGCACCGGCGGCCGCTCCGGCAGTTGCGATCCAATCAGCAGCAGCGTGAAGGATTCAGTGGTTTCCTGTGAGGGATGAGAATGGAGTAACCTGAGGCTGGTGCACCGCGTGGCCGACACACATACATGGCGCTGCCGATTCCCGGAGCAGCGGCGCTCAGCACGATTTGCGCTGCGAGGCGGCGTCCCCAAGATGCCCCTGCAGCCACTCACGTCATTTACAGCCATCTGTGGCATCACGTACTTTGTGTTGCCCATGGACTCAAACAGCTGGTTCATGAATTGCGTCAGGCCCCTGCAGCAGCGTGGCGGTGGGCAGCCTCAAGGGACTGGCTGGTGGTGCTAACAGAAGTACCACCAGTGTTGCACTGATGTGCTCATAGCAGGCAAGTTCAAATGCGTGCGCCTGCTCACCTGCAGAAGTCAGGGAATGTTGCCGCTACCCGATGAATAGACTGCGCAGCATGAGCGGTTATGCGATACATGGGGTCATGAACAAGGACTGGCCGGTCGTGCGGCAAGGTGACAATTGCTTGTGATGCCCTCCCCACAATCGTCATGGTGGTTGCGATTTGTGACATGCACATGCATGCGACAGATGCTCTCCCTCACCCTGCCGTAACCCGCGTTGTCTGCCAGGTACATGATAAGGTGCTGCCCAAACTCAAAGAGCAGGGTGTACAAGTCCATGCGCGCCCACTGGGCCAGCACAGAGAAAACCCTTCGGGGGTGAGGCAAAAGCGACAGTGTCAGTCTGTTGGTTGCACAACCACGACGTCGAACATGCGACTTGCAGGGCGGACGCTTACTGGAGGTACGCTTCTTCCGGCACCATGTCAGCTGCTGTGAGGCGGGCTTCCCAAGCTGCTTGCAGCGCTGGCACCAGGTGCTGCGCAACTACGCGTTGAACACATTCGCTGCCGAACCTATCCTCCACGAAGTCTCTGAGCGCTGCAGCAGTGATGCCTGTGAGGTGAGGGGGCGCTGCTTGTTGCCGCTGCTCCTGCGTCCAATTGCTGGTCACAAGCCAGCGTCCAAGGGACTCCATGGCCGAGCCCGCGTTCAAGTGGAGCTAGCCCGTTTAGTGGTGGGAGTTGTTTGCTGCTCCTTCCATTGTCATTCTTTTGTACGGAGTGATGTTGTGCTTGGAAGGTCGACAAACACCCACGTGCGAACAACGGCACCCCTGTTGCGCTGGCGCTTAGGCTGCAGCACCCCAGGGCCAGCCAGTTCACAACCCGCGCTTCGTAGCACAATTCGTACGAACAATGCGTGTTGATGACCAGTCGTGCAATGTTGCACCACCAGCCAAATGCACAAATGTTGGCACAACTCATAACACTGCAGCATCCTCATAAGCAATGGCTAATTCCCGAATCCCTGAGGATGCAGTCCGAACGCCTGCATCACCAGCCACGCTGCCCTTGAGGGCCCCACCCGCTGGCTCCTCTATGCTCCCAGCTGCCGCATGCGCTGGGGCTCGGCTCTTCCCCTCTTGCCCGCAGGCTTGCTGCTCCCCTGTTGATACCTGCACTTCACCACAGTGCTGCGTTGTGCTTGAGCTTGCTGGGCCTTCCTGAGCCCCTCCGCTTTCCTCAACCCTCACCACCCTTCTTGGCCTGCCCTTGTTAAGGCCCTGCAACAGCGTGCAGGCCTTGCACACGGGCTGGCTGGAGATGAAGCCACACTCCTGACACGTGCGCGGCTGTGGCAGCTTCTGAGACGTCTGCTGTTGGAAGCGAAACTGCTCGGCTGAACGTATAAGGTCGATGATTGCCGAGGGGCGGGCAGCCTGCAAGCAATGATGATAACGACTGTCAGAGCTGATGCATGGTCGCTCAGCAGGGAGGTGCTGTGCGCATAAAACTGCTGGCAAGCAAGCGCCGCCTGCGATTGTAAGCAAAAGTTCATGCAACTAGGCAGCCAGTTTGCATTCAGCAAGCAGCAAGCTTGAAAGCTGATGCCAGTCCACAGCAGCCAGTCGCACCTGCTGATGCAGGTCAACATCGCCTCACATCCCAAGTGTCCCGAGCTGTGAGTGCATTGCCTGCACCCCTGCCACTTTCTGCATCCCGCCGCACCTCCAGGTCCTTCACAAAGTCTCGCGTGAACCCTCGTGCCGCGAAGGGGGCGTAAACACACTCCGTGGAGAAGTAGTCGAGCCTGCAGAGCGCACACAACACATCAAGGAAGACACGATGCTTGAGTCACACTGCGTATCGAGGCAAGCCGGTGAGACAAGATAAGCCTGCCCTGCTTTGGTTTTGTGACCATCGCACTGTGCTGTGCTGCATCCGTGTCACCATCCGCAAGTGCACTGAAAAACGCCTGACCGCCCCTTGGCTGCACCCCTGCCTCACTTCTTGAAGTACGCGTACATCACGATCTCCTTCTCGTACGCGTACTTGAAAGGCTTCACACGCGGCAGGTCGCCGTCCTCGCCGGTGATGGCAGCGGTGCAGCGCCCGAGCCTGTGCAGCGGGCGAGGCGCATTGGGTCAACAAGCGTCACAAGAAGGGGCGTGCGAGCGCAAGTGAGGTGCTTGAGGCGAGCAGCAGAGCAGAAGACAAGCAGCGAGGCAGAGCAGCCCACCGCTCTGTGCTGCACAGGCTGCCCTTCCTCGGTGCCATGCCATCAACATCTGCCGCTAACCTTGCAACGTCTCCCCTCAGCATGTTGAGCAAGATGGTCTCAGCCATGTCGTCTGCATTGTGCCCCGTTGCCACCTGCGTCACCACCGCAAAGCAAAGTACAAGGCACGGCAGCATGACAGGTGCTCACAATTTGCCCTCAGCAACGACCTCTCTGCAGACAGTACTGTCAGCTTCTTGTTAGCCCTTGCTTCCTCAATGTGGGACACCACACCAGCAGGTTCATGGTTGAGAACTCAGCTGCGCGCACACATGCCACGGCCCCCACCTTGTCCGCCTTCATAAGCGTTGCCCCACGGTCAAGGGCCTGCCTCCGGAATACACCACAGAATGTACAGTTGTTGCGGGTGCCGACCTGCACAGAAAAGGACGACAACACCGTCTGTTGGACAATCACACCGAACAACAACCGCCGTGCAGCCGCTGTTGCACCTGTTGCCTTTGGAGCTGGTCCAATGCCCATTGCGAGAGGGCAGAAGTACCCTGGTACTTTTCCAGAGGGCACGAGTTCGATTCCCATTGCGGAAGGATATTGTTTCGGTTATGGTTTCTAGACTTCGGGTGCCCTGCTTGCGGGGAAGGCCTTCGAGCCACTTTCGGTCTTGAGCCTGTAAATCCTGGCCCATTTGGGGCAGGGGTTGTGTGCGCCCTCGCGGTGCCCTACACAACTGTGAAACACACCACATTGCCCATGTGCTGTTCCCTCCTTTGCCAAAACTGCGTTAAACCCTGACTGTGGCACTTGCACACTCCCTGTTGCCTTGCAAAAGCCGGCACAGGATCCTCATATGCACGTCAATGTGTTGCCGCACCTGCGCGACTATCTCGTCCATCGTCCAACCGTACAGGTCGCTGTACGAGACCACCTGCGTGAAGCCAGCAGAGTTTTGTTTAGTGCCCAGGCCTTGCCACAAACACAGCTCTGTCTGGTCCCATCAGACCTGTTACGTTAGCTTGCACTCTCACAGCACAAGACTGGCGTTCAGACCCAGGGCAGCTAGTGAGCTGAGCCAATGCAGCTAGTCTTCCTACCAGAGTCAGCCCCGCTTGGCCTGCATGCTACAACAGACAAGTGCCATGTATGATCGACCTTGCCGCAGGTGGAACTGGCCAAACCCGCGCGTAATCACTGTCACGCCCCTGTGGGACTGACCTTAAGTGGGATGCCGTAGTACGACTCGTTGCGCTTGACCGTCTCCAGGCTATCATCCCTGTAGCCAGCGATGCCTTCGTCCACTGACAGCAGAAACAAGTCCAGGCCATAGCTGCGAGCACAATGGAGGGGTTGTATTTGTAATTAGGGGTTGTATGCGCCCTCGCGGCGCCCTAAACAACTGTAAAACACACCAATGGAAGAGTACCCACAGCTGCTGAGGGCAAGGCAAGTGCCACGACTGTCCTGAAGCGTGCATGAGTGCGCACCATTGCTGCTGCGTTTGTATCGCCTACAAGCCTCCTCCCCCTCCTGTGCCTGCCTTAGAAGTCGCACCTGTCAAACCCACCCATGTATTCCCCAAACGCCCTTCTACAGCCTCACTTGTAGCGCTCGTTGAGCGTGGTGAGCAGGTGGGCAAGCACGGTCGAGTCCTTGCCTCCTGATGCTGCAATGGCAACACGCTCCCCCCGCTTAAACATGTTTGTCGAGGTGATGGTCTCGTGAATCTCAAGCTCAAAGGCAGCATAGAAGCAGCCGCGACAGACCTGAGGTATAGGAAAGGCAAGGGCGATTAGCTGCGCGTACGGCAAAACCCTGCAAGATGCGTCCTGTAGCAGTCCGCAGGTAGCTTTGTGGCTGTTGCACCACATGATAAGCCCAGCATGCTGCCATGCCAGCGCAGCTTCCGCATGTGCCCATGTGCCCATGAGCATCATCACCTGCTCAAACGTTTTGGGCCGCCGCAGCACCGCCCGTTCCGTGCAGCAAACACAGCATAGACGCACCATCACGCAGAAACGGCAAATTGCTGCCTACGCACGAAGCTGTCGCATCCAGCCAGTTCACACACAGCTCACACCTGCACCACTTTGCGCTGAGCCACATGCATCAGTGTTTGCGAACTGCTGGTCGTCAGCGCCATGCAGCAGCTTGCATTCCGCCAGCGCAGCGCCTGCCGGTGCTCAAGCAGCATTCAGGCTGGCGCGACGAATGGCGCCAGTGCTAGCGCCAGCACCAGCGCCCCTCTGTCATCAATCCGCGGCATCAGCAGGCGCCACATTCGATCGCATCCACAACTTACCTCTGCTCCTGCTGCGAGGGCCAGCCATCGGACAGTGACGGGCGAACGGCGGGCAGGTGAAACTTGGATCTGTAGCAGCAGCGCCGCGCCTGAGCCTAGCACCTCGCCTGCCACTGCTCCGCCGCCACTGGAGGGCAGCCCACGCGTGGTTATCATCGGCGGCACTGGGCGCGTCGGTTCCTCCGCAGCTGCGGCCCTGCTGTCGTCCTTCCCCAATGTCAAGGTCACCCTGGCAGGCCGCAGCAAGGCCAGCTACGAGGCGGCTTTGCTTCGCAGGCCAGAGCTGCGTAGCGCGGAGTACAAGCAGGTGGATATCAGCGACGCAGCCAGCGTGCAGGTGAGGAGAGGTGCGGGAAACAGGGTTAGCGTGGGCGGGCTGGCAGAAGTAGGGCCTCTCTACTGGTTCGTTGTTCGTCCACAGCAACTGCTTCACACACTCTGACTGCCATACCTACTTGTAGCTTGAATTCACGCCTTTTGCTCCAGGCTGTGCTGTCAGGGGCAGACCTGGTAATCCACGCCGCGGGCCCATTCCAGCGCTCCGAGAACCACACGGTGCTGCAGAAGGCCATTGAGGCCAAGGTCGCCTACCTCGATGTGTGCGATGACATGGAGTACTCAGAGAGGTGCGCACGGGCATGCTTGTAGGAGCATAAGGTCAGGGGGTACAGCATTTGTGCATTCTGCCGGCCTGAGGCAAGATGAGCCAAGGGGCCGGCAGCGGGTGCGGTGTGCACATTTACAGGGTGATGAATAGTAGACAACACCTGCCCTGGGCTCTACAGCCACAGCCGGGCATAACAAACTACATGCAGCAGCAGTGCAGGCAGGGACAGAAGTACAAGCTTGGCATTGCTGCTACATAAGCTACTCGGTATCAAGCATATATCCCATCTGCATGACGTTCTGGTTGTGACAGGTCCAAGGCTAAGTTTGCGGACTCTGCACGTGCCGCTGGCACGCCTGCCCTCATCTCCGCGGGCATCTACCCCGGCACCAGTAACGTCATGGCCGCCCACATCATCTCCATCAGCCGCAAGGAGTACGACGAGGACTGGAAGCTAAGGGATGAACCAGGTATGTGGGCAGGTGTGAGGTCAGGAAACTAGGGTGGCAAAGGGGGCATTGCCTGATATGGCTAGGGTGGGATGGGTTTGCTTGCATTTGCTGTGAAGGTCGACGTCTGCGCGCGCGGCAGGGCGCAAGCAATTCCAACGCGTCGCAGCTCGCTGTGAAATGCCTACCCTACGCTTTCTCCACGTTACATGTGTGACATTTCGTGTTCATGCACGGCCTGTTGACATCAGATAATCTCACTACACCGTATTTCTCCCTTTTTACCCTTCCTGTCAGCCCCTGGTGGCGTACAGCCCGAACGTTTGCGGTACAGCTACTACACGGCAGGCAGCGGCGGCGCCGGCCCTTCCATCTTGGAGACCAGCTTGCTGCTGGCGGGCGAGGAGGCGATCGTGTACAAGGACGGGCAGCAGTACAGGCTGCCACCGATCAGCAACAGGAGGGAGGTGGACTTTGGGCCAGGTGCGAGGGGGGCTCAAGCTTCAAGGATTTAAGGCTTGAATGGGACACAAGGGTGACAGATGCTAGCTTAATTGGCTGAGGGTGGTATTATTTGGGTTGGTGCAGCTCTTGAGCGTACTGTCCGGGCAATAGCTCAAGCAAATACCAGCGGCATCGGCAGCAAGCAGTGCGCAAAGCTGTCACAGGCGGTGTCGGCAGGTGAAAAAAATTGCCTGCTGCTGCCAGGTACCCCTGCCACCCGCGATGCTCGTTGTGGCGCCTGATCCTGCCACGCCTGCTTTCTTCCCCACGCTCAGGTGTCGGACGCAAGGGGCTGTACGTCTACAACCTCCCTGAAGTACAGTCGGCGTACAAGATTTTCGGCGTCAAATCTGCCAGCGCGCGCTTTGGCACTGACCCTTTCTTCTGGAACTGGGCGATGTGGCTGGTGGCCAGGCTTGTGCCTCGCGGGCTGCTGGCGAACCGGGGTTTTGTACAAGGTCTGGCCAGGCTGGCAGAGCCGATGGTGCGCGCGACAGACGCTATGACGGGCGAGAAAGTGGTGAGCGGGCCGGAGGACGCAGGGCGAAGGTGTTTGACCTGTGTCCACAGTGTGGACTCCACACTTGTTCAACCCAGTGGGCAGGGTTTCTGCAGTGAATTGATTAGGATGTGTATCCTTGGGTATCTGACGCAACAAACACTTGTTTTATGTCCTTGGTGGCTGATGCATGGTGCTGACTCAGCCCTGATTTGCATGCACCATGTCCGTCATGTCTGTTGCTGCAGGCAATGAAGGTGGAGGTTGACCTGGAGAAGGAGAAGAACGCGTCAGGTGTCTTCATTCACCAGTGAGAACATTGGGGTTGGGTGTTGCACAGATCTGTTGCAGATATGACTAGTGCCCAGTCAGCATCTGACGTGGTTGGCTGGGCACTGCCATGAGGCAGATAAGGCTTGCGTCCGCGCTGTTTTGAGAGCTACATTCCAAAGGCTACCCCATGACCCTGCTCTCACAGGTACTTGCTCTTACAGGTACCTGCTCTCACAGGTACCTGCTCTCACCATCCGTGCTTGACCCTTTTTTGCTTGCGCAGGAAGTTGAGTGACAGCGTTGGCTACAGCGTCGCAGGCTTTGCCCAGGCCATGCTGCGGGGCCAGACGGCACCTGGTGTGTGGTACCCTGAGGAGAAGGATGCGCTGGCAGACCGCAGGCAGTTCCTCAAGTGAGTGTTGGGTGGCTGGTAGCAGGCCTTGACGAACAGGGGTAATGCAGAGTCTGGCCTGCATTGTCCGGCCTGCCTGATTTGCTGTGTGGTATGGTCAACCGCCGTTGCCTGCATGTCTTGATAGCCAGCAGTTCCAGGCTATGGGACGCTGCTGCTGGCGATGACGGTGGCCCGTGCTGCTGTGCTGCTGCAGATTTGCGTCCACGGGCTGCGAGCGCTTCGACCTGAACAAGCCTGCATGGAGCTTTGAATCAGATATTCAGCAATTCATTGGCATGATCTACTGGTGATACAGACTTGTCGACCTACAGACCTGTTCTTTCTAGTGTGGCTGTAACTGCATGCTTCGTCATGCGCTTAGATTGCTGTTGTCGCCTCTCGTAATATCACGCCGTCCTACGCTCCTAGTTCTGCAATCCAGTAGCAAGCAGCGCCAGCATGCAGTCGAGATCTGTTGTTGGTTGCGCCACGTCAAGATGCTCCACAACTCACCCTGTGCTGTTGGGCAGCAGGGTCGCTCTGCGTCCTGGCGTCGGCAGGTGCGCTGACTGAGCGGGAATGAATCACACGGGTAATATAATTGGCAAGACATGACAACTCTGCAGACTGCATGCATGCATGCCCAGCCCAGGACACCCCCTCCGCTCCCCCCTGATTTGCTGGCTTCTTCCTCTGCCAATTGCCTGTTGTACATGCTGTATGCTCTGCAGCCGGCGTCACAGCCTGCAGGTGGTCGCTGCCGAAAAGAAGAAGTACAGCTCCTTTGAGGAGATGTTGGCAGGCAGCGAAGTTCCCCTGCTGGTAGACTTTTACGCAACATGTATGATTGTAGGGTGTGGGAGCAAAGCATCAGTATGCCTCAAAGTTGCCTTGATTGTGCGTTCCAGCCCATCATGCAAGCATGTGTAGCAGCGTAGGCCAGCAGCAGCGCAACAACTGAGTCAGCCATTCAAGAGCTGGTGTTGACCTTGGCCATAATGCTACCTACATGCCCGGCTGCACGCCACAGGGTGTGGACCCTGCCAGATGCTGGCACCCACTCTGTCTGCGCTGTCCAAACGCCTCGAGGGGCGCGTTCAGGTGCGCACGCGTGCGTTGCAAGCTGGCAGACGGACCACAATGGAATGAAGTCCTTTTGAACCGGTACATCGTCACTGAACAAGGCTGGCAGGAGTGCAAACTCAAACCACTGCGCTGTGGCTAGCAATTGCTGGGGTTGAGGTGCTGTTGCCAATGTGTGCAAATCTGCAGTGCGTGTTACATACAGAATGTCAAAAACTGCTGCTTGGCTCTGGCTGAGATATGTTGGCCCCTGCATTTGTTCAGGTGGTGAAAATCGACTCAGACAAGTACCCCAACATCGCTTCAAAGCACAGAGTCACGGTGGGTGTGACCTTCATACACTTGGAATTGCAGTCATGTTGAGCAAAGCGACATAGCTCAGCTTAATTTATACTCACACAAGGGGGCTCAGCTTAATTTATACTCACACAAGGGGGCTCAGCTTAATTTATACTCACACAAGGGGGCTCAGCTTGATTTATACTCACACAAGGGGGCTCAGCTTAATTTATACTCACACAAGGGGGACACTACAGCGCAGGAATGGAGTGGTCACTTGCCTCAGCGCTCTCAATCTGGAGCAAGCACCCGTGACAGGGATGGAGGGATTCAAGCAGCTTTGAAAGGGTTTTAGGGTTAAGGCGCTGAATAGAGAAAGCAGCAAAGCCTTGTTCAGGAACTAGATGTCAGAAATGGCAGAGATCTGCAGGGGAGTGTGCGTCAGGAATGCATGTCACCTCATGCAAGACCAAGCACAGGACGGGTGCGGAACTGACCATTGGGGTACCGCAACCACTGGTTGACCCTGCAGGGCTCAGTGAAGCGGTGCTTATGCTGCAGCTCCTCATGCTTACGTGTTGCACTGCCCATGCATCCGTTGTACCGCTGCAGGCTCTGCCTACCATTATTTTGTTCAAGGATGGTCAGCCGGTGGATCGCATTGAAGGCCTTCTCAACGAGCAGCAACTCTTCGACCGGGTTTCCTACTATCTGGCAAAACCATGAATGAACAATTGCCCATTACAATTGGGTCGATTTCTTTCTGGCAGGCTGCAGTGCAGCTGGTAGTGGTTCACATCCAGTTGTTTGTGCGCGCCTACTTTTGGCACATGTGACCATCAGAGTCTGATGTTCACCAGGAATTGCGGGTTATTACAAAGTTTAGAACTATGCAAGCAACAAGCTAAAGGCGTTAGTGCAGGAGGGGCAACTCCCTTACTGCTTTAGGGATGTAGGAGGCCCGGGGGGAGGCACTTGTGGCATTGCACACATTGTTGAGGTGCCTCCCCTTGATTTGTCGAGGTGCCTCCCCTTGATTTGTTTCTGCAGGCCTGAAAAAAAGCCTTATCAGGTGTCAGAACCAATCAGCATTGTCAGGGACAGGAATACATTATGCATCGCAGCAGCTGCCCTTATTTGCTCACTCAAGTATGAATCATGCCGCATCCATACATGCATACTTTTTGCCATCATGGACGTCACGCATACTTCCTCCAGACCTCCTGCCCCCACCCTATCAAAGCCATCGCCAAAATTGCAACGCTGCACCTCACAGCCTCTGTGCCAGCGCGGCCCCATATTCAGACGACGTCCATGTCCAGCATTTCCAGCACGTTTAGCAGTGCATCCCGCATGTCGGACATTGCCTCGCACAGCACTCCAAAGTCCACGTCTGCATCGAGCTGCAGCCCCAGCACCGCCTGCTCCAGCACCTCGTATCCATTCAGCTGCTGAGCGGCAACACTGTCGTACCTCATGTCCACCAGCGCCCCCTCCAGCGCCCCAGGCGGCAGCCCCTCCCCCATGACCCAATCCTGCGGCACAGAGTCGTCGGCCAGGCTGCCGAGGAGCGGCTCTAGCTCCTGCTTGACCGCCTCGGCCGCCTGTTCCTTGGCACGGGCGTAGTGCTGCGCCAGTACAGGGTCGGCCTGCAGCTCAGCGTCCAGTGCCTTCACCTCCTTGGCCACTTGGGTGCGCCGATACGCCTGCTTCAGGGCCTTGCCGCCCCATTCGCCCGCCAGCCCAGTCAGGAAACCCTCCACGCTCACCTCACCCGTCAGCAGCTTGTCCCCATCCTTCAGCTCGCTCAGCCCCGTGGCATCTGCCAGCACCTTGACCAGCGTCAGCTGCTCGCCCTCGCCCTCCTCGCCGATCTCATTCCCATCCCCGGACAGCAGGCTTTGCAGGGCGCCCTTGCCCTGCTTGCCCTCGCCCTCCTCACCGCCCTCGCCCTCCACGTCCTCCTTGCCCTCCAGCTCAGCGAACAGCTCTTCCACGGCTTCACGGTCATCCGCTGCGTCCCGACGCTGCCGCTCTTCTTCCTCTGCACCCGCCTCCTTCTCAGGGTCAGCTGCCGGGGCGCTAACCTGCGCCGCCTTGCGTGGCGATTCACCCTTGCCAAGCTTCTTGGCCCTAGCGCCGCCGGCTGCCTGCTGGCCGCCGGCTGCTGCCCCTGCCACACGGACAAGCTGGCCCTTGGCGATGCAGTCCATGTAGGCAGTGAAGTCAGGATCAAACTCCAGGTCCGGGGCAGCCTCAGTGATGCGCTGCAGCAGCGCAACCGCGCTGCCCGTACGCAGGCCCTCTGCCCCGACCTGCTTTGCAGCGTCCAGCACCACCACGCTGACCTCCAGTGTCGCTGCGTCGCCCAGGCCTGTCCGCAGGGCCGCCATCGCTGCCGCGCCCCGGGGCCCCAGCTTGCACGCCGCGACGTCAAAGTTAACTGCAACCATGGCCGCTGACACAACCTCTGTGTCACTCAGGCCGGCCAGGAACTGGCCCGAGGACAGGCTCTGGGCGGCACCCTTCACCAGCTCTGAGCGTAAGGCTGTTGCTGCCGCGACGCAATCAGCGGCTGCGCGGCCGTACTGCGCGAGGATGCCGTCGAAGGTCGCGGCGCGGCGGGAAAGGTCAGCCTGGATGGTCTTGGCTTGCTGTGGACAAGGGGAGAGGGCAGCGGCAGCACCAAGGCTGTCAGCAATCAGCAAATTGCCTGACCTTCTGGCCTAGTGCACTAAGCATCATCTGCAGAACAGGGGCAGGAGCAGGGTATCTGCCACTATGGTCACAAGCCACCATTACCACAAGCAACGAGCCCACAGGAGCAAGCCACCAGCAACACCAATCGACGCCCTGGCCCTTTTGACAACTCACCGCCGACACGAATGCCGCTTGCACCGCCTTGACCACGTCCACGATGCCGAGGTCCTCTGGCCTGCGCGCCTTGGCCTTGAGTGAGCGCTCAGGGAAGGCGGGCTTCTTGAAGGACAGAGAGGCACCCGGAGCCTGCAGCATAAGGTCCAGCGGGTTGGTCGAGACGCCCTCGTCGTTCTTGTCAGGGAAGCCTGCGAACTCCCTGGGGGTCTGCTGCGTGGGATCGAACCCAGCCACCCTGTGAGCGCAGTGCAGTTGGCAGACGGGTCAGGAAAAGGGAAAAGGAGGGTTAGGAGGGTGGCGGGTGCAGGGCAGCAGCCCAGGCGGTTTGCATGCGTAACGCCCTTCACGCCTTGCGATGCTTTGCCCTTCTTCACGACTCCTGCGTGACCAGCTTGACCAGCTCTTGTGCAGCCACATCCCCTAGCTCACGTTGCAGCGATGGTCTTGCACCACGTCGCCAGCCCTTCACGCGCCACCAGCTGCCCAGCCGTAAGCTCCGTGTACCAGGAGGGCAGCTTTGCCTTGGCCAGCTGCAGCGCGACGTCCACGAAGGCGTTTGGCACATCAGACAGCTCCCGGGCCAGGGCATCCCTTGCCTCCGCCTTGGCTAGGTCAAGGGCCTTGCCATGCACCCACGGCAGCAGCTTGCCGTCCGCGCCCTTGGCGGCAGCTGGGTGGCGCTCGTGCAGCTCCGACGCCAGCTCCTTTGCGCGCGCCGTGATGCGAGCCCACTGCTCACGGCCCCATGCGCGGTGCGCACCGCTGGGCAGCACCACCGCGCCGAAGCGTTGCGCCAACTCCTCGGGATCAGCCGCGGCCGCCGCATCACGCGACCCCAGCTCCGCCAGCGCCAGCACCTTGAGCATGAAGGCCGAGACGTCGGACACCAGTGAGTCTGCCATCAGGCTCTCCACCTGGTCCTGCATCTGCGTCAGGCTGTGCAGCGGCAGCGGCTGTCCCTCTTCATCCAGGCCGCCGCTCAGGTGCTGCAGCAGCTTGGGCATGTGGTACGCTGTGTTGGGGCATGCACACGGGGGCGGCACCACACAGCGAACTTACCACTGTGGCTCACAATGCTGGAGGGCATTCTCTGTTACAACCTGGTCTTTCTGCCTGCCGCAGCTGTGTCCCCAGTGCAGTGTGCTCCCTGCTGCTGCCTTGCTTCAAGCGGTTGCTGCAGCACGCAGTCGCTCGCACCAGGCATAAGCGCCTCGATGGACGTGTCAAAGTACTGGCGGTCAATGGCATCCAGTAGCTTGCGCTTGGTCTTATCGTACACACGGAAGTCAGTCGTCATGTCCTGTGAAGGGGCAGCATTACACACCAAGGCACAAGTCACGTGAGTGCTACTGGGGAGACAGCCTTTGGGCCTGGGGCCCCAGGGGCAGACAACCTATTGCTACAAGTGCAGGTGTTACCCCTTGCCGTAGCTCTGCTGCTGCTGCTGCTGCTGCATTCACCAATATCTTGTAGCCGATTTCATCATTGCTCTTGAGGACGTTGAGCTTGTTCACAGCCGTCTGCCTCCACACGTCGTCCGCCACCACGTCCACGTCCAGATCAAGCCACTGGTACGTAGCGTTGTCCATCATGTCCCGCAGCAACACCGTCGTCTGCTTCTCGTCCACATGCAGCGGGGCGCGGTGGTACAGCAGGACGTGCGCCGCGTACAGCGCCGGGTCCTCATGGGCGATTGGGCGGCGCAGCATGGCCATGAAAAACTTGACAACTGCCTTGGCGGCCATGCAGATGGCCTTCAGCGCAAGCTGTGGGGACGGGCAAGCAGCCATGCACAAGGGTCAATTGTGAGCCAGCTACATAAGCACCTGGCACAGGCTGCAAGGGAGGTGCGTCATGCAAATCAGCACCTTGACAAGGCTATGGGTCTCAGCAAGCTACCCAGTGCACCAAAGCCTGACCTTTGGAGTGATAAGAGGTCCTTTGTGCCCTACGGACTATGAAATAGCCTACCTAAAGCCTCACCTGGTAGCCTCCAGAGAAGGCGTTCATGATCTGATTAGCCGTTTCATTGAGCTTGGCGCTCCTCGCAGGGGGGCTCATGTCAGGGATGGCAATCTTGGCCAGGTCATCAGCCGTGAAGGACGCCAGCGTGTTGGGGCAGTACTCGCTCTTTGCCAGTGTCTCGCTGTAGTTGTCCCCACACTTCTCGCTCAGCAGGGACTCGTAGTCTTGCACCTTGGCCATCTGGTCAGCCTGTACGTTGGGGTCACTCTCGTCCAGATAGGCGGCGGTGCGCACGTGCTTGTAGTTGATGCAGCCAGCACCGGTGTTGTAGTACTGAGGGACAGAGGGGCAGGGAGGGACAGGAACAGGGGTTAGTATGGATGTCTTCCTCTGCATAGCGCATGCAACTCATTGCCAGCCACCACTGCTCGCGCGCACTGCCAGTCGCAAAGCCTGATGTCAAGCAGGCCAGGCTAGGCGAGGCTACAGCAAGACACATGTGAGGGATGCATCCCCAGTCCCCATATGGGGACTGCTCGCTATGCAGGCAGTAACCAACATACACACAGACAGGTGCATTACAGGAAAAGGAAGTCAAAATTAGGTAAAGCTGTACCTGGGCATTGGAGCGCGCATACTGCAGCGCCTCCTCCAGGGGGCTCTTGGGCGCAAAGGCAGCCGCCCCAGCGCCGTTGAGCTGCGCGCCGCGCTTGACCAGCAGGAACAGCAGCGGCGCGTTGCCCAGCCTCGCGGCGAGGTGCAGCGCCGACACGTGCGGGTGTGGGCGGAACGAAAAGTCGAGCGACAGGATGAAGCGCTTGACCTTGGACACCAGGGCCATGAGGCCCAGGGCGCGCGTGTGCCACAGCCGCTCGTACGGGTTGCTGGTGGCGGCCTGCGCTGCATCTGCGGCGACCTGCGCCACCTTCTCTGCAAACGCTTTGTTGCGCTTCAGCAGGTCCTTGCGGTTGTTGCCGGTGTACTCCTGCCCGCAGGCGTTGGGGTCCGCGCCCATGTCCAGCAGCAGGCGCACGGTCTCAAAGCGCTTGTGCAGCACGCCCAGGTGCAGCGGCAGCACGCGGCTGTTGCAGCGGGCCGCGACGCCCTCCCACAGGCCCTGGAAGTAGATGGGGATGTCGGGCAGCGCGACGTACGCGTCGTTCAGGTCGCCACCTGCGCCGGGCAGCAGCACATCAGTGCGCAGGTGCGGTCAAGGGGCATGGCATAGGCCAAGAGGACAGCAGGCCTGAAATTCAGCGGGGGCCGCTGTGGGGCAGCAGCAGAAGACCTCATGCTGCTGGCGCATGCCAGCTGCAGCATGTCTCACCCTGCGTGTGTCTGCACCCTGCAAGCCTGAGGCTTTGAGCAAAGCAAACACAAGGCCACGTTTCAGTTTGAACTCACCGCACTTGAACACCATCCAGGCCACCCTTGGCATGTCGTTCATCAGCACACCCAGGACCAGCGGGTCCATGACACTGCAGGCACCAGCGCAAACATCAAGCTGCATGTTCAGACGCAGTGTTGCCACAGCGCAGACATCAAGGTGCAAGTCCAGATGTGGTGCCTTCAGCAGCGTCAGCCCCGCATGCATACTGGCAGGTGGGACGCAGACCTTTCGCAAGACAGTGGCCTTAATGGCCACATGGCCACACGGCCCATCCTTGAAGCGACCCGGCAACAGTTATTGACAGAATCGTGCTGAACCTACTTGAGCCCCTACTCAAGCTGCTTGCGCCCCCTGTGTAGCTCGTGTGCTCACCTGGGACTCGCGCGCCTGGAACTGGCTCGGCTCCCAACGCTGCACCAGCTCCTGCAGACGCTCAACCTGCTGACGCAGCTCCTTGGGCGCCGGGCGGCCACCCGCCGCCACCTCAGCTTCCTGGCACCTGCTCGCCAGCTCCGCCAGCTGCCGCCTGGCGCGGGGCAGCAGGTAAGCGCGCACTACAGCCCTGCTGCTCACGAAGGGCCGGGCGGCCAGCAGCAGGTCCACGATGCGCTGCACATCAGCGTTGTGCCTGTCCCTGACGAGCAGCAGCAGGGCGTACTGAAGCGGCGTGTGGCCATGGCCGTCGGGGAGGTTGACGTCAGTCAGCCTGAGCACACAAGCAGAGAGAGCGCAGGCACCATGGTTTCACGCATTGGCCAAGAACAGCGGTTACGTTGACGCTCAAAAGATGCTACATTGTGGGCAGGCGCTCAAAAGGTGCTGTGGGCAGGGTGCTGCTCGGCCTGCTTTGCGCTTGGAGCGGAGGGAAGACGTGCGCTGGCCCCATACATCCCTTCCTTAGCCCACAGCCGCCAAGGCCCTCACCTGACCAGCTGCTCAACGCACTCCACGCGGCCCAGGCGCACGGCCATGACCAGCGGGCTCGTCAGGTTCAGCTCAGGTCGGGACGGCAGGTCGGGGATGCCGAACCAGGCCGTCTTGCTGCGCACCGAGGCCTTGCTGCCGGGCTGCCTGGGCGCCCGCTTGCGCGCCTCTTCCACCACCTTTTTGGTCTTTTTCACGAACGACCGCCACTGCCCCGGCTTCAGCGGGAACTCGGTGGGGCTCATGCTGTTCAGGTACCAGCGCAGGTTGCGCTCCCGAAGCGCGGGGCCCGCCAACGCTGCAGCTGTGGCCGCCGCGCTGCGCTTTTTTGACGCGGCCTCACGTGCCTTGAGACGCGCATCGACGTTCCATGGCCCGTCGTCTGACTCCAGGTACCACTTGCTGGGCCGCACCTCGCCGCTGCGCTCCATCCTGGTGCGCACCCATGCAGGGTAGCAGTCCTTGGCCGCCTCAACCTCGCTGCCGCCGTTCTTCCGGCCGTCAAAGGCCACATGCTCGGCAGCGGCACCCACCAGCACATCCGAGCAGTCGACCTTGGGCCACCAGGGGTGCACCGACTCGTCCATGTAGCGAGGCATGCCCTGGTACCGGGTGTCGGGGTGGAAGTAGGGGTCGCTGGCCCAAGCTTTAATGTTGGACCCTCCAACCGCAGTCACCAGGGACGTGGCCGCGTCGATCGTCTTGTCCAGGTCCCAGGCCTTGCTGGACACCACAATGGAGGTCACAGCCTCCAGGCCCTCCGCAACGGGGCGGGCGGAGCAGGTGCTGATTGCAGGGCTGCACTTGGTGCCGGACAGGCTGAGGGTCTGGCTGGGGGTGGTGATGCCGTAGGCCCTCAGCTGGTCATCAGTCAGGCCCATTTGGCGGGCTGCTTCCAGCGCTATGCGCTCAACCTGGACAGCATCACAGGAAAGATCAGCAGTGCAACCATGAGTGTCCCTGTATTAGACTGTTGACAATTTTCTTGCAGGTGTGCAGGGTCCTGGCATGGCACAGGTGGACTGGGCGTGACAAGGATTGGTATCTGACTTGTGACTCTATATAAGACTGGTGACAATCTTGTGCAGTTGCCTAGGGGTCCTGGCAGGGCACAGGTGGACTGGGCGTGACAAGGATTGGTATCTGACTTGTGACTCTATATCAGACTGGTGACAATCTTGTGCAGTTGCCTAGGGGTCNCTCTATATCAGACTGGTGACAATCTTTTGCAGTTGCCTAGGGGTCCTGGCAGGGCACAGGTGGACTGGGCGTGACAAGGATTGGTATCTGACTTGTGACTCTATATCAGACTGGTGACAATCTTTTGCAGTTGCCTAGGGGTCCTGGCAGGGCACAGGTGGACTGCGAGAGACATAGAGTGAAAACTGGTACATGATCATGAGTTGCATCAGCTGTGCCTCACCTCAGCCTCAAAGCTCAGGACGGCCGCAGCACTGCCGCCGCTGCTGCTGCCAACGCCAGCGACACTCTTGCGCGAGGGCAGCACCACGCCCTCCACCCCAAAGGCAGCCGCCATGTCCTGGCTGTGCGCCCTGCGTACGGGCAGCGCTGAATCCATGCGCCCCTCCGCCACAGGGCCCGCCACAGAGGGCAGGGCAGCGGTATCCGACACCGCTCCCTTGCGGATCTGCCTCAGCAGCCTGTGGGCAAAGGCGCCCAGTGGGCTCACTCGCTCAGACCCCTCGCCCTCAGTGTCCTCTTGGGGGTTGTGGCCGCCAGGCGTCAAGTGGTGGCGGCGGTCAACCGGGGCGAGGGGTGGCTTGCCGCCCGCCGCGGCGGCCTGGGCCGTGCGGATCGCGCTGAGCGCACCTCCCCTGGGCAGCGCCTTGGATGCGGCCCTGGATTGCTGATCACGGATGACGTCCATGATGTCCTCCTCGTCAATCTCGTCCTCACCCTGTGGGCCAGCAGGGCAGTACAATCAGGTGCTTATCAGCTTGATGCAAAGTGGGCGCAATGGTGGTGGCCATCATGGTGGTGAGTGCTGACCAGCGCCAGACTGGCCTGACGACCTTGTTTAAGCATGGCACTGCTTGGCCCCGCTCAATCCGCCAGCCCCGCCCGCCGGGGGACGGCTAAGTTGCTTGCTTGCGTTTGAAGGCCAAGGCCAAGAATTCCGTTTCAAAGAGGGAGGGGAACCAGGCGCTGCTGCTGCTCACCGCGGTGCACAGTGTGTGCTGGTCCTCCCAGCCAGGCTCGTCCTCCAGGTCGCTGGGCGGCACGTCGCTGCTCCAGAACTGACGCCAGCTGCACGAGCAAGCAGGCAGAGCCATGCACACACACAGCGTTTCAGTCTAACGGAGGCTGTCGACGTCCACCACCTCCTAGGCAGCTCCGACCAGTCCTCCAGTGACGCCTGGAGTTTGTACCACTGATGACCCAAGTCCCTGTGACAGTACACGCCATGGACTGAAGAAGCTACCACTTCTCTTAACAACCCCAACAGCGTCCAGCACCACCACTGCCACCTAGCTACTCCTTCTACAAGTTCAGCCGCGCTCCTCACCTCTCCTCAGAGTTGCGCGTCCAGCGCCGCCTGTCCTTGGCAGAGGGCCCAGCGTAGAACGAGTGCGCCCTTCCCTGCTTCACCAGGTCCACAACAGCACAGTCATCCCCACACTCGTCATCCTCCACGCCCTCTGCAACCGCAGAAGGGCCCTTGGCCTGGCCCGTCGCCACAGCGTTGGAGTCGGCCGCCCCAGGCTCTGATGCCGTGCCACCTGCGCCTGCAGGGGCGTTGTCCTCCTGCTCGGAGTCGCTGCCGCCATCCTCAACCACCTCGTCGGTTGGCAGCTCATCGTCCTGCGAGCAAGGGCAGCGTCGCTGGCTGGTTCAAGCCCACGGTGCAGATTTGCTGCCATGGTACCAGGGGCCCCTGCCATGATGTTGCAGGTTGCGTGCACAACTGGCCGGTGCTGGGAGGCAAGGTCATCCATCCTCACTGTGTCAACCACACCTGTAAAAGCTGCTGCAGCTGCCATCAAGCTGCCACGAAGCTGGAAACTGTGCACGCCTCACCTCTGGTAGCGTAGGCGCAGCGTCCAGGAAGCTGTGCTTGTTCTTGGCCTTGAGTTCTGCACCCGGCATGTCGTCTGCGTCGTCCGGGGTGGAGGCCAGCACCTCCAGGCAGCCGCCGTATGCCACCCACGTGCGGATGAAGTCACCGAACCCTGGCGCAGCGGCGCAGGCAGGGGCAGGCAGAGGTTACTAAACGCCAGCTCGTATGAGCCGCAATGCCTGTTAGCCTCTTGTCTGACCGCCTTTGCCTGGCCAGCATGATTTTATCATCCAAGGCAATGCACACTACAGGATTACAGGCAACGGCACCCTGCAGCAACCCGCGCACCGTAACGCACGGCGCGGTGCACCCAGGATTCTCCGGTGATGTCCAGCATCTGCACGTCCTTGGTGCCCTGGCGGAGCTTGGTCCTTGCACCCGCCGCCAAGAGCAGCCTCGCACACTCGAGCGTCTCAGGCTTGTCCAGGGTCATGGCGTAGGCCAGGGCTGGGCAGGGACAAAGGCAACCACGTAAGCTGCAAGCTTTGTGACGAGCAAGGTGTAAGGTTACACCCTTAAGGGGAGGCAGTGGGATCGGTGGGGCTGGGAGGCAGTGGGATCGGTGGGGCTGGGACTTGGAGGTCTGCAGCAGTCGGCAAGCTGACGATGCATCAGCCTGAAAGTGTCATGCTGCCGATCACTTCAAGGACCATCGTCTAAGACGTTGCAGTTGAGCGCCAAGGGCCTATGGTGGTGGCGCAGGTTCAGCTGGTACCATCCACAGATTCCTTGATCTAAAATACCACACCATACGCACAATACCACACTGTGCGCATCCTCCTCATCATTGCGTACCAGTGCGACCCTCGTCATCCACTGCATGTACGTCTGCGCCATGTGCCAGCAGGATCTTCAGGGCCTCCACGCTGGCGCCCTTGGCGGCGCATATCAGCGGTGTCTGCCCGCCGGTGGTGCCGGCACACTGGCGGCAGTGTGGGGCAACGGTCGGGGCAAGCAAGCATATCAAGACAGATGCGCCAAGTAGGGGTGGCGTTGGATGATCCAACTTGAATGCGTGCTGCTGGCCCAGCACACTGACAGCGCATCTTCTGTCAGCAGCGTTGAGATTCCTAGAGCTAGAGAGATGAGGGCAGTGGCTATGGAAGGGATCCAGTCGCGATAGCTCACCGCCTGCGTGCGCTGGTTCTCGGCGTTGGGGTCCACCTTGCCCTTCCTCATGATGTGGCTCACAAGCCATGCGTTGTTGTGGAAGGCCGCCAGCATGAGTGTGGAGTAGCCCCTGGAGTCGCAGCGGTCCCAGTCCAGCTTGCCGCCGGCCTTGGCGTCCAGGACAGCCACGGCACGCTGCGCAAAGTTGGACAGAGGCATCTGTGCAGCAGCGGCAGGCAGGTGTGCAGGGCGTTGGCATAGGCTGTGTCAGCAGAAGCTGCGGCGGTGTACATGTATCGAGACAGCTGTGGGTGTCAGTGGTGGCTGTCCTCGTGTGCAAAGCAGCCCTGCGTCCTGTCCCTCTGTCCCTTTGCCTCTCCCCAAGATTTGCAGCAAAGGTTTCTGTACACCAGCCCACAACCCATGAGTTCTGGCCAAAAGGCGTCAGGGCCTGCAGTCAGCTGACTTGCCCCTCCCCTTGCCTCCTTCCTTCACCTTGCACATCGCCAGCAAGGGGTGGTTGTCAGCTCCATCGCCCACCTCGGCCCCCGCGCTGACCAGGGCGTCAAAGATGGCGGCGTCGCTGTCGTAGGTTGCGGTGCCGCAGGAAGCCAGGTTGCGTGCCAGCGCCGACTCACCCTGCGTGTCACATGCCAGTGCAGTACAGTCTGAGTAGCCTGAAATGGGGTTGCACTTCCTGGCAGCAGATACCCCCTGCTTGCCAAGCGCAGACTACGGCTCTCAACTGCGGTCTCAAGAGCTCCATAGCAACATTCAGGCTGAGTGCATGCTAATTAGTTATAACGTGCCTTGTGGTTCTTCTGGTTCACATCCACCTCCAGCTCCAGCAGCTTCTTCACCACGCGGTCCTGGTGGCCCCCAACCGCCAGCAGCAGCGGCGTCTCCTTGATCACCCCCTCCTTCACAAACACAGGCGTGTCAAACTTGCGGTCTGCCTGCAGGCGCTCAATCATGTCCAGCGTGGCGTTCTGAGCCTCCTCTTCATTGCCAGCCTGTTCCGCCACAACACAGCAAGGCAAGGCCGCACAAGTGTGTGGTAGAGGCTTATGTATCGCCCTGGCGACACTGCATTCTCTTGCAAGATGCCAGGGCAGGAGGAGTTGAGCCAGTTTAGCAACGCGAGTGACTATCACCAGTGATCACCTGCAGTGCCAGGGCGTAGACGGTGAGCCCATCCTTGTTGGGTGTGAGCAGCACCTGCTCCAGGTTGTCTGCCTTGGACAGCAGCAGCTTTGCAGTGGCTTCTTGGCCGTGCATGGCTGCAGGGCAGTCGCGCAAGCAGCGGGAACATCTCATCAGGCCTGCTGAACCTGCTGTCTGTTCCATTGCTGGATAGCCAAGATAAGCCCTTGAAAGGTTATCATCACAGGCTTGTCAGTGCAGCTGCAACAGCTGGAGCAGGCACTTGCTGATGCCCTTGCTGGGAGCTCAAGCGCACCTGCAAGGTGCAGCGGAGTGTTCTTCTGCTTATCAGCAGCCTGCAGTGAACCGGTATCCAGCAGCAACTCAGCAGTGGCTGTTGCGCCCTTGGCGGCCGCGAAGTGGAGCGCAGACCGGCCCAAGGCGTCCGTCTGTGTCAGAGGATCAGCACCAGCGCCCAGGACAGCCTTGTACACCTCCACCAGGTTGGTGGCGGCAGCAAGGTGGATGAGTGGCACCTGGACGGGCAGCAGCAGGCATGGAGCAACAAGCTTGTCAGCAAGCTTTCTCTGGGAGAGCTTCAAAATGCACGCCTCGGGGCGTAACTCTTTCTTTCTTTCTTCCTCAGCAAGCTTTTAGGGAGGGTGTTGCTCAGCGGCTGAGCTGTGCACTTGTAGCAGTTGCTGCCCACGACGCTGTGCACGATGACTTTCTGACAGGAAGTTCCTGCCCGGGCATCGCTCACCTTCTCAGCAAAGGATGGTAGCACAGCCAAGGCTCCCGCCTCTAGCAGCTTGTCTGTCAGGCGGCTGGCGGTGCGGGCATCCAGCAGGTCCCCATCCGCCGCGCACTTGAGCACCCAACCCAGCGGCGTCTGTCCGACACGGTTCTGAGTGTTAAGCGTGCGCTTGGGATTCTGGCAGGATGGGCATGCAAGATGGACTGTCGTCAACAAACTGTTTGATTTCCTGAAGGCACATAGGGCACTGCTGCTAGTGACACCTATTTGCAGCTTTTGCAGGTTGCACTAAATATCTTCTTCCTCCTGAGCACGCAGCTTCTAATCAATCCCTCCTGACCACTCATTTCATGCACCGAGAAGCATGGCCGTCCCCACACCGCAGTGACCGCAGCTGGGGTGCGCCGCTGCAGGGCCCACCTTGAGGCGTTCCAGCCAGAGCTCCAGGAGGTCAAACCAGGCATACTTGGCACAGTACAGCATGACCGTATTGCCCTGGGCAGCAAACACAGCGGTGCAGTTCAGGGACTGTGAAGCAGCATGCGTACTGACAAGCTTGTAAAACAAGCAAGGTATCACAACAGCTACAGGCACTACAGGCACTGCTGTTGGCCTGGCCTGCAGCGTTTTGCGGGCGGTATGGCATGCACAAGCCCTTCACACCATCCACACCTGCTTGTCCACGACGTCGAAGTTGACAGCGACATCGTGGCGCGAGCACTCGTCCAGCACCCAGGTCGCCAGCTTCCTGCGGCCTGATTCCACAACTGACAGGAAAGGGCTGCAGCCTTCGCCATCTGTTGATGAAGTCAAGGAAAAGCAGCGGACAGTAAGCCATACGCTGGAATCCAGCAGCGGCGCAGCCATATGGCACATGCACATGCAGCGGCACAGCCGCATGGCCATGCATGCTGCAAACGAGGTATAATGAAATCATAAAATATCGATGAAAACGAATGCACATGCCCCACCTTGCGCGTTGATGTCGCCTCCCTTGCTGAGCAGGATCGACACCACTTGAAGCTTCCCCGCCTCCACTGCCAACGCCACCGGAGTGCGGCCTGCGGCGTTCTTGGTATTGACGCGATGCCCATACCTGACCAGCTTTCTTACGCCCTGCGTTTGCGTTACCATGCATACCATAGGGGATGCATGCCGTTATCCTATGCAGCCTTGAGCTCAGCAGAGAAGATGCTACCTAAGCAGGATGTAAAACCTTTGCCCTCAGAGCATTGCTGATGACTGCATTTACTGTGTTGACTGCCTGACTGAGTTGGCAACATTTCTAGAAACATGTCACGCGTGCCATCACACCTTGAGCCAGTTGGTTGTCACAGCAAAGTGGAGGGGCGTGTTCCCTGGGCATGAGTAAAACGGTACATTAGGGCGTTGCGAGACAGGCTCGCTATGGCTTTTGCGGATGTTATTCCTGAGGCTGCTCATGCGCATGCAAGCTGATGCGGACAACATGTTTGTGGCAGGTCTTGGCTTGTGCCCTCTGTGCCCTCACCCTTGTCCTCTGGTTGGACCTCGGACTTGGTTGCTCCAGCATTGATATCTGCCACAGGCATCCGCCGCAGCAACACCTTCATCTGCGCCCAATCCGCGGCCTTCGCCGCGTTGCGCAGGTCCACGCCATCCTGCTGCTGCTGCTCCTTGGTCTGAGGCTCCTTGGGCTGGCCATCAGGATTGAACTCTACCACCTTGCCCTTGCAACAAGCACCTGCACGGTGGGCGCGATGGAGCGTGGCGTTGGTGCTGTGGGGCACAGAACAGGCGTCTGCCCGTTTTGCCGGCGCGCATGCTTGCCCGAACGATTCGACGCTCTAAGCTCAGCCCATGGCTCACCGCCCATTGACACGCGATGGCGCCGCGGCAAGAGCTGTTAGAGCGCGACGGTGCACGTCTGCAATTCCTGCAGTGTCCGAGGTGACGACGACAATGAGCCAGCACAGGCAACGGACGCCTTCGTAAGGGTGGCAAAGCGCTAGCTGCTCGCGTCGCACAGCCCAGCCCGAGGGGAAGGATGAACAGCAGCGGCTTGCAGTGGTGCGGGACGCGTGTTTACCCGCAAACGACGAGTGTAGTGCAGCGAAAAATGCCATGGAGAATCCAGAAACCTTCGAACCATCCGCCAACACATACTGCGATCCACAGCCTCCACTGCTTTGACACTGGCGCAATATGCGTACATGATGCTTTGAATTCAACTTCAAAGGCTTGGGGCCCAAGCTTAAAGCCGTCGTGGCAGTCATTGCGGCAGTCAGGCTCCTAAATCATGATACACAGGCCTTTGGGCATGCGTGTGAATGCCAAAAGGGCTGAAGTCATGCACATGTCTGGGTGGGCTGACCCATGGCATGCCGGCCTTTGACTGCACACCCACCTCAGGGGGCCACCTGCTGACCACGTGCAGAATTCTTGCTGAAAACTTTGAGTCCATAGAAAGGGGTGAGCACCAGTGCACGCAGACAGGTTTGCATTTTTGGCCTGCTGCGCGTGAACTCTGCTCCAATTCTGAGACACCATGCCTGAACGCACCTTTCACTCTGCAATGTCGACGCTTGCCGCAATCCAATCTCATCAGCACACCAGGCTGTGTGTGCTGCAGCCCATGCCAGCAACCTGGGCAGCTGGATGCAAGACTCGCTGTGCCTCTCTGCTGTAACAGCCAGCATCATTCTCAAGGCAATCAGCAAGGGTAGCCGAGGCGGAGAGGTGGTGGCAGCAGATATAGGCAGGGCATAAAAGAACGAGCAGAGTGGAGCCCCCACATTTGCGCACAATCATGCGCTCCTGGACATGATACCCCTACCCCTTGAATGCATCAGAGCAAAAGAAACGACAGCATAAAGCTAAAATGTGCACCCTCAAACCCGACATCCTTCTTTCCTCGCACAGCACCAGCGCACACCACAGCACAGCAAGCAAAAGCGCCCGCTTTGTAGAGTTGAAAGTGTGCAGAGACACCGGCCCAGCTGAGCAGCTAGGGAGAGCATATGCTGGACTCGCTGCAAGTGCTTGGTCTCAGCCGAGCAGACACACGCAAGGCTGCATCTAAACTGCACACACAAGCAATCAAGAGCATGCACAGCATTGTCCAAATCACCGGAGTCCTGGAACACAGTCGAAACGCCACGTACCATGCTCGTCCAAAGGCACAAGACAAACCGCCATGAACGCGCTAGATACCTAGCCTCCTCCCCAGGGTAGTGGTGTTGCAGTGGCCGCGTGCTGCAAACGGCACTGCTTCCCAACCCAAAACCAACGCTCCAAAGGGGCGTAGCCTTTCTTTCTTCTTTTCTGCTGGAACAACCATGCTGTTAGTGGAAGTTTTTCACTGCACGCGCATGACGTCAGGGACCACCATCTGTCTGGAGAAAACAGTTTTCTTCGCGGCTTCACACTGCACTTTTCGTGCAGTGCCGTTGCCGGGGCTCGCCCAGGATCCCATCGGGCGCAATAATGCCACGTTGCTCAGTAGGAGGGTGGCTGCCTGGGCAGTGCGGCAAGCATTAGCGGGGTTCAACTCACCGCCGCTGTGGCACCTCGAATTGGGCCTCCGTCGGCCCATGCGCGCAGCCAGCACCTCGAGAGTGGAAAATTGGCTGTGCACTCAGCGCATCGCATCGCAGCCCAGTCGTGAATCTACGCTGAACCTATTGAACTTCCTCTTACCCTGAACGCGAAAGCAGCAGCTGGTGGGCAGGCGTGCTAAATGGCTGGTAAGCAGCAGCTGGCAGCGGCACTGCGCCGGCCAGAGGTGACACTGGCAGCAGCAGCAGCAGCAGCAGCAGCAGCACCTGCAGCACCCAAGCGCTTGCAGCATGCATGCCACATACCTGTGGCACCCACACCTTCGAGCATGGCTGTTGGCGGCAGCATGCGAGCACGCACAGTGGTGAGGGTGGCAAGCCATCAAGCGACTACAACAGAAGCAGATCCGCAGCAGCTGGCAGTGCAGCAGACGCGCAACGGAGCACAGGCGTCCACCGCCCCTGCCATGCAACAGCAGCAGCAGCAGCAGCAGCAGGCAGTGTCTGCCAGCCTTCAAGCGGCTGCCACTACAGCAGCTGCGGCCAGCCCTGTGATGTATTGCCGGACTCTGACTCTACCAGCCGAGGTACGCTTGTACGCATGTGTCAGAGCAGAGCCTGAGGGGCAACCAAGGCAACCACCACCCTTCCTCTACAAGCTTGCAGCCTCAATGGTGCCCCTGTTGTACCAAGCGGCCAACAAAACAGTATGCTGTCTCCTGTTGTCCTGCCTGTGTCACTCACAGGTCAGCTTGCCTGCTGGCCTGCAAGCCCTGGAGGCCGCAGCTTCCAGCAAAGCTCAGGACCTGCACGGGTTTGCATCAGGCGTGCTGCGAATCGAGGTGGGGCAGTGCAGACCTTGTAGTTTGCCACTTAGGCGTGCTGCATTCATAGCCAAGTGTGCGTATCTCGAAACCAACGTGACAGGGCTCTGTACAGGAGGCGTCTATTATAAAGCGCTCAGGGCTCATGCATGCCGTCCCTGCACTTAACTCCCTTCATAAATGGCAGGTGGCAGTTCCCAGGGGCTGTACAGCCCTGCGCTGGCTCCAGGGCCAGTCCGGCGGCAGTACCGCCGTGGGCCCTGCAGCCCGGCACTTGGCGCCGCACCTGTACTTCTCTGGGCGGCACTCCTCTGCTCCCGACACGCCAGGCACAGCGCAGGCGGAGCGCTGCATCAAGGGCTGGTCAGCAGTGGCAGGTGGGGGCTGCGCACTAGGGTGAACACCCTCTGCGCTCAGCAGCTCTATTGCTGGGCTCCTCTCGCATCATGCAGCAGCATCTAGGATTTCTCTCATTGTTGCCCAGATGCCCTTGCGCATACTATGCTGCCTGACGCGTGTACGCTTGATGGGTGAGTGTTGTGGCCCTGCAGGTGTGGGTGCGGCATGGCTGTGGCAGGGCCGCCCAGGCACCCGCATGGGCCCTGAGGTCATGCAGCAGCTGCAGCGTTTCCTGTCAGACAGCAACCCCCGGATCCGCATCATTGGAGGGACAAGGTGCGATCAGGTTACAGCAGGCAACAGGCCATGGTGGGGCTGACAAGCTTGAACAACCTTTGGGTTGCAGCTGTGACTGCACTAGGGCAGTGTGCCCACACCCTGAAGGGCGTAGGCTGGGCGATGTTTCGAACGTCACGTTGACAACATGAACCTGACGCTGTCCTGTCCTGGTGCTTCAGGTTTAACCAGCAGCAGCAGCCCGCGCCGGAGTGGCAGGCATTCGGTTCCTATTGCTTCGCCCTTCCCTTGGTGGAATTTGTGGAGGAGACGGACAGCTGCACTCTGGCCTGCACCCTGGCCTGGGACACAGCAGCAGCCACGGCAGCAGCAGCAGGGGCGTCCAGCCCTAGCTTGGGGGCAGGCCTGTCCCTGCACCAGGCCTCAAGATTCATGTTGGATGCTGCGTCCAGCCCTCAGGGCCACGGCTGTGCTTCGGCTGTGGAGGCGGCGAACGCAGCGGTGTCAGCACTGCGGTCCATCCAGCCGCCCGCGCTGCCCTCTGCTTACGCACTGCACCTGTCCAAGTGAGTGAGCGAAAGGACAGGGGAACAGGGAGCAGAATACAGGGGTGTGCCCCTAAACTGTCTACACAGGCAGAAATTGAGGGAGGATGCACCTGCGGCATGCCGCCCAGCTGCCTGTGGCTGTGATGCCTGGCTAGCAGCATGTGGCGGATGCCTCTTGCCTCAGTATGACTGATAATGAGGCACCTGCTGTGATGCTTGATGCGCAGGGTTGAGCCGCTGCAGCACAGCCCTGACGAGGCCGCCTGGCGCAACCAGGTGCAGGGCCTGCTGTCCACACTTGAGGCTGCCACACAAGCAGCAGCTGCTGCATCCAACGGCCCTCAGCAGCAGGCGGGGGGGCAGCAGCGAGCGCCGGGCTCTGGGCAGCTGGACAGGGGCTTGGCGTGGCAGGAGTACCGCACAAATGGCCAACAGGTGGGAAGATGGTAGCAGCCGAGAGCTGAAAGGTTCAGGCGAGAGGCAGGCCGGACCAGGGGTATGCGCTGGCAGTCACCGCACCCCCTGTGCAGCCAAATATGGAGTGCTGCTGCTTTTTTTGCGACGTGGCGCCGCTTATTTCTGTATTGCATCACCGCCGGTCGTAATGTAGAGTTGGCCGGTTCACTTGCACCTGCAAAATGCATGTGTATCCTCCCTTTGGCCCAGGGTCTGGACGAGCTGCTGGCGATCATGAGCGGCGGCGCGGACGCCGCCTCTGCCACCGCCTCCGCCATCGACGCCGCTGCCGCAGCAGCAGCGGACGAGGCCGCAGAGGCCGCAGCCTCCGGCCTCGGGGACTGGTCCTCCGGCACTTCTGTGGATGTAGGGCTGCCTGATGATGTGGGGGGTGGCGGCAACGGGGCGGCGCCTGAGCTGCTGATGAGCAAGGTGGTGGCTGCACGCAAGACGGTGCTGAGGGCATCAGGACACGTTGACCCGCTGTACCTGCTGGAGGCAGTACAGGTGGGGGGGGACGCCAGCGGTACGGCCCTGAAAGCTGTGGGCAAGGGGTCCGGAGCAGAGTGTGGGGACCGTGGGTTGGGCCCAGCCAGCCAGCTTATCAGCGGAAAGGAGGCTGTTGGAGGGTGGTGTGCTCTGAGGCAGTGGCGTGGGGGAGCAGGGAGCAGGACAGGTGGTGGCGGTAGGAGTGACAGCAGTCAGCGCTGCTTGGAAGGGTGCACGCCATTCCCAAGGCTTGGTTGGAGAGCCCTGCCTGCACTCCCATGGTGCCTGTGCAGGACCGCGACCCCCGCGCCTATCAGGTGTACCTGGGCAACGTTGGCGGCAGTACGTCGTCCTTCTTGGCCAGCACCCCCGAGCGGCTGTACGTGCGCAGCGGGAGGTACATGGCCAGCGAGGCAGTGGCGGCGACGCGCCCCCGCGGCGCCCCAGGTGGGTGCATGCAGGCGATGAGCTGCTCTTGCAGGTCACAGCTGTGCAAGGCAGCAGCATGATGCGGTTGGAGTGCCCGGCCACTGCCAGCACAGGCTGTTGCGCAACAGCAAATGAGCCTTTGATGTGGCGCTCGTATCCATGCAATTTGCGGCCAGCGTTTGCGGTGTTGACAGAGCTGTCCTTCCACTTATACTGAACCAGGTTCATTGAACCTTGGGTTTCAGCTGTAACGGGGGCAGCCCCGCCCTTGGTCAGCTCCACTCCATACGTTGTGCTCCGCCTGCCAACCCTGCCTAATCAGGCGACGTCGAGCGGGACTTCTGGCTCGCCCTGGACCTCCTGAACAGCAGCAAGGACCACGTGGAGTTCACACTTGTGCGAGACTGGATCGCGGCGTCGTTGCAACCGCTGGCGTCGTCTGTGACTGTTGAGGTGCCCAAGAGCGTGCTGAAGCAGGTGGGAAGATTGTAGCTTGCAGCGTGCAGGCGATTGAGCAGCAGTTGGTGCTGAAGCAGGTGGGAAGATTGTAGCTTGCAGCGTGCAGGCGGTTGAGCAGCAGTTGGTGTTGAAGCAGGTGGGAAGATTGTAGCTTGCAGCGTGCAGGCGATTGAGCAGCAGTTGGTGTTGAAGCAGGTGGGAAGGCTGTGACAAGGGTCGTGCAGGCAGTTGAAGGGCGATTGGTGCTGGAGCAGGTGCAAAAGCTGCGTTGCGCAGCGTACAGCAAGATGAGCAGCAGTTGGAAGCTGATTGGCTTACTGCCTTTTGCCTCACACAAGCACTCACACCAGGGTGCAGCCGAGCAGTGCCAAGTGCTGCAATCAGCGTGTTTATTCTCCTCTCCTCCCCCCTGAGCCCTGTTCCTTCACCCTGGCCTTCACGCCTAATCACATCCCCGCCATTCCTTCCCCCTTTCCTTCTCCTTCTTACCCCTGCTCGTTCACCCTAGGGCTCTGTGCAGCACCTGTACGGCAGGCTTGCCGCTGAGCTGCGTGTGGGCAGCAACGACGCGCACCTGCTGCAGGCGCTGCACCCCACACCCGCGGTGTGCGGCAGGCCCAGGGAGCTGGCGCTCAGGTGGGTGCATGAAATGCTGCCACTGCCATTGCTGTTGCCACTGCCATTGCTGCTGCTGCTGCTGCTGCTGCTGCTGCTGCTGCTGCTGCTGCTGCTGCTGCTGCTGCTGCTGCTGCTGACTGCATTCATGCAAAGCACGACTTAAAACTGCTGAGGGGCAGGCATAGTGCCGATGCAGGCAAAGGATGGATGTAGCTGTGCTGTGCTGCATCACTTGTGTTTCCCTGGATACCATCCCTGCCTTATCTGCATCCCCTCCTTCCTTCTTACACTGCGCTCACTCTCGCCACCCCTCCCCAGGTACTTGGAAGACGCTGAGCCCTTTGACCGAGGCTTCTACTCTGGCCCCTTCGGCTGGATCTCAGGCGCAGGCGCGGAGTTCGTGGTAGCCATCCGCTCAGCCCTCGTCTCCACCGACCACCCCCCGGCCCTCAGCCCTCCGACAGCACCTGCACCAGCGACTCCAGCGACTCCTGCACCTGCAGCAGTACCAGTGGCAGTACCACCGGCAGTACCATCAGGCGCCAGGTTCCCAAGGGGTGGGGCAGCAGACCCCTGGGGACGGGGGAGCTCCCGACGTGCACCCACCCTGCCACCCCCTCCGCCTCCACCCCCTCCTCCTCCTCCACCTACGCCTTCCCCTCCCACCGTTGCCCCTGCTGCCTCCACCTCCCGGGCATCTGCCGAGCAGCAGCAGGTTGTGAGCCTGTACGCCGGCGTGGGTATCGTTGTTGGCTCCGACCCCGCTGCTGAGTGGCAAGAGCTGGACCTGAAGGTCCGGCAGTACAAGCAGCTGCTGCTGCCCCCGCGCCTGCAGCTGCAGCACGAACAACAGCGCCACAAGGCCAGCAGGGCAGGGGGTGCCATGCAAGCCCTTTCAGGCCCTGAAGGGACAGGGACAGGGACAGGGGCGCTTGCGCTGAAGCCGTGGCTTGAGGGTCTTCCCAACATCAACCTGGCTTGGTGCAGTCTGCTGGTGGAGGAGCTGTGTAGGCATGGGGTCACCATGTTCTGCGTTGCACCAGGTGCGAGGTGGTGGGTGGGAGGAAAGGGCAAGTTGGGGAAGGGGGAGGTGTTGAAGAGTGGGGGAGGGGGAGTGGGAAGGACGGGGGGTTGAAGAGATGAGGTGTCAAAGGGCGGGGGGCAGTGGACGTGCTGACAGGGGGATCAGGGGCGCTCCTGCGCAGGGGTTGGAAAGAGGACGCGTGGGTACTGCAAGAGTATGTCAGGTTGTCTATTGGGAGAGGGCTGAATGGTCTAAAAGAAACAAAGAAAGAAAGAAAGAAAGAAAGAAAGAAAGAAAGAGCTACGCCCTTGGGCTGTACGGTCTGTTATATGCACCCCATCACCCTGCTCGGCCCACACCCTTATTCCTGGGTGAGTCAATGACCGCAGTGCCCCCGGGGCTTTCCCACCTGGACCTGCCCTGTTTACCCCCGCTCTCCCGCCAACCAACCATAACCCTCCTGCCCTACCTGCCCCCCGCGCCGCTGCACGCAGGCTCGCGCTCCTCCCCCCTGACCCTGGCCATCGCGCTGCACCCCCGCGCAACCCTCAACGTGTGCATTGATGAGCGCTCCCTCGGCTTCTGGGCACTCGGCCACAGCCGCGCAACCGGCCGCCCCGCCGCAGTCGTGACCAGCTCCGGAACCGCCGTCGCCAACCTGCTGCCTGCAGCGGTGGAGGCGAGTCTGTCGCACGTGCCGCTGCTGCTGCTGACGGCTGACAGACCGGAGGAGCTGAGGTCGACGGGCGCGAATCAGACAATTGACCAGGTCAAGCTGTTTGGGTCGTTTGCGCGCTGGTCGCATGACGTCGCACCGCCGCAGCAGGTGAGATTAGTTCACCACCTTTGACCTACTCCACTTCCAAGGTTAAGTCAGGTTCAAGAACGTGCGCACCTTTGATGGTGCGCGGCTTGTATACACTGTGTAGCAGTGGAAGACCATGCGGCGCAGTGTCACTACCATGCCACATGTTTTGCCGGCGCTCTGCATTACCCTGGCCTTCACACCCTACCCTAGTACGTTGACCCGCACACACCCTACCCTAGTACGTTGACCCGCACACACCCTACCC